>VXAV01002410.1:639451-650443 GCA_013399715.1 Alectura lathami | reverse complement strand
AGCCCGGCCGAGGGGAGGGCGGGTGGCGGCCGCCGTGCCAGCTCTGAGCGGGGTCAGCCAGCCGGAGGCCCCGGGAGGGATTTTGTGACGCGGGGAAGCGTGCCTGGGCTAAGGAGTGAGCAAGGCCGCCCACACCGGACGGCAGCAGAGGTTCCGTGGCTCTGCAAACCATCCTTGCTGCCGTGGCAGGGCGTGGGTTTGCCGAGCCCCGGCTGCGGAGCGCATTTACAGATGCTTTGAGTTACCGAGTGCCCTGCTTGCCCGTGCCTGCGTATGACTGTGTCCTTGCAGCAGTTCCTGCAGTGCTACCGTGGAGTGGGTCATTTCCTTTTGACTCAGCGGCATCAATCACGGAGTGCTTTGCTCTGGCTTCAGGCTCAGGCCCTCAGCTGTGAAGACATTGTCTCACTCCTGCATGGGCAGCATGGAGACAAGGCTTGGGCTGCTGCTTGCAGGCACTGTCTGCAGCTGGGGGGCTGTTCCCCAGCTGATACATATCCCCTTCTGGTTTCACGGTGTCGGCATGGCTCACAGGCCAGGCAAGGCCAGCTGCTACTTGTGTGCCACCTCTGGAGGAAGGCAACCGGGTGGACAAGGGGTGCTATCCTCTTCTTCAATGAGCAGAAGTGTACAGACCCAGTGAAGGCCTGGGCCTCCATGTGACTTGCCTGCAGCAGAGGAAAAAGTCATTACTGCCAGGAGGAGATCAGAGTGTACTTGTAATTTAGGACACACTTAAAGTCCTATATGCACTACAGGAGTGGGTCCAGACTTGCTGTGCCAATCTTCTCATCCCTGTGTGCCCTGTTTACCCCTGCAAAAAGGCGTTGTGTGACTGATGTCAGGCAGACAGGACAGAGCAATGGCTTTCTCTGCAGAGCTGCCGTGTTTACCACGAGGAGCAGGTGGAGTTTGTGGTTCAGGCTCCTTAGAAGCAAGGTGGACGTGAGGTGCTCAGTCACGGGAGAGCTCTGGGCTTCGTACTGCTCCTGGGAACTGCCAGCTCACATACAGCATAGGCGTAAGACTGTGCTGGAGGTTCACAGCAAATCTCAGAAGCAAAGGCACTCTCCCAAGCAAACGCCTCTAAGCATGGAGGAATGCATGCTCCAGTTGTGAAAATGAGTGTGAAAATTACCCCCTCATTTCCAGTTGTTCAAATTAAAACTGCAGTGTCTGGGAAGGCAGAAACTCGAGGCTAATGTGAAAGGGAGGAACTAAGACGCCTGGAAGTCAGGACTGCTGATTGCTAGCCCGCCAACAATGTGAACGCCTCTACAACACGCTCTTGCCAAGAAATCCTTCCTACACAGACAAAACTCGGTACTTTTAATTGCACAGTGTAAGTGCGCAAAATTCTACCAAAGTATATATAGATAGCATATAGGTGTGTACATAGATACCGTATGTACATGTGATATGGGTTTTGGGGCTACATCTGTGCCAGCGAACGTTCTGGGATGCTACATCTTCATCGTCTATGAAATTATTAGCTGATTCCTGTTAATTTATTCTTGCCATGGTTTTGGCCTGTGCCAGTTTACACTCTTCCAAGCAATTCCCAGGCATGGCTCAGGGAGTTAGCGTGGGCCAGGGGCCGTTCCCAATAACCACTTTGGCTCCAAATCCCTTGCTTGAAGGATGAAAGAGTTTAATGGTATGGGTGCAAGCCATCCTGTGCCAGGGGCCTCGCTGCCAGAGAACAGTCCTGGGCATGTTTAATTTAGTGGTGTAGACGTAGTCTAGGAGCCCAGGGGATTAGGCAAAGTTTTAAGGGTTGCATGCCTGGACTTAGATGCTTGATTTCTCCCAAGATCAGGTTTATGGGATATTGTGTTTTGAGGTGTTTTTTCTTGTGGATGTGGCCATTGATTCTTTAACTTTTCTATCACCTTAGCTAAAAAGTCATGCCTTCTGGTGATAATTATCTTTTAGTGTTTTTATTTTTTTATTATTTTTTTCTCCCCTAAATAGCAGACACTCTGTGGAAGGTAAAGTGGGTTGTAATTACACAGTTATAGTATCACTGCCATCATGACAGTGGCACAGAACAACAGTGAACTCTGTTTAATTAACATTTTTTAAAAATATATATATATTTTCAGGAACAAAGGTACCCAAAAGACAAGGAAAAAATAAAAACATGTGAAACAGCAGTTTTTCAAAGGGTGGCTAATTTTCTTTGTTGTAAAAAACAGCTTCCTTTGCCTTCAGGTAAAACTGGCAGATTATAAGATGATACTAATTTTGCTATACAAAATCATAGAGGGACTAACTAGATTTTGCAAAGGAACACTGCTGCAAGTGTATTCAGTGAAACTGATCCGTGTGGTATAACTTCTCCTGGGAATGGTGTTTTTATCGAGTTTTCACTATGTGAACAGACTTGAGATTTTAGCATTTCTGTAGCCTCTGAAGAACGGCACAGAAAAGTGTCTGACTGATAGCAGCAAACCTACGTTTGTATGGAGGAGCATAACTTCTTTGCTAAGGATGCTAATTACAGCGCTCCAAATCACATTCTTTTCCTGACCCATCTGTCTGGTCTAATCGTAGCTCTTTTCTCATAGCTCTTTCTGGATGTTAACCTCTTATCCTAACTCTTACAGTATCTTGAACTTAATTTCTATCCGTGTAGCCACCACATTAACATCAGAGTCCACACAACAGGGCTCTGTGACGAACACTGACATAACGAGTGTCTCTTGTTATCTGCGTGAGTCTGGTCAGCCTGGTGGGACTGCCACTGTGCTATGCATTGTACAACTTGATTGCCTGTCCATCCCAGCCACAGCCAGCCCAGCGTGCACGTATGTATTGGGATGGCTCCGATGCTGTTGTGATGGTTCTCTGTGACGGAAGCAAGGAACTGAGCAGAATTATATTGAAAGTCTGTTCATCTGCATGTCTGAGGAGCGTCTGCCATATAGTCAGCAAATCCAGCTGCATCTTGAGAAGTCCTTCTTTGGGCTTAAAGGGAGAAAAGCAGACGGCTGGGAAGTGACTGGTGTTAACATCTGATCCTTTGGACTGAATCTGTCTGTCCTATTTTTCTTGTAATTTGCTACACATCTATGGAGTGCTCCCAGAAGCTGAATCCCACATGCTTGCTATCTGTGCTTCTTCACGGTTTGTGGGCAGGTTGATTTGGGGGGTCTGGTGTTGTGCATCTAGAAGGGAGCCAGAATGCAACTGAGTAGATCTGGCTGGCAAAGAGGAGAGATTTTTCAAAAACAAGCTCCGTAAAATTACTCTTTAATACCCCCAGGAATGCTGGACGTGGTGTGGAAGCTAAGCCCGAGATAATTTGTTTCTGCATTGCCTCATCGGAATGCAATCAGGATGTGTAGGCGATACTTTTTTTTTTTTTTTTTTTCTCCTTGAGGGCCAGGAACATGGTGGCAGAGTGTGACAAGTGTAGGGCTGTTGTGCCCCTCTCACCCACCCAGACAATGAGAGCTCGTGCTAGGGTGGGATTCAATAGTAGGCCTGCCCCTCTGGTTCTGGCTCTTGCGCTGTGCTTGGCCTTAAGCACTGAGGAGGGAGCGTGCGGAGCCCGGGACTGTTTCCCTGGCTGGCTGTGTGGGAGACACCCAGACCTTTGGCTAATAGAGCACAGCTTCCTGCTAGATGCTTGCGTATGTGCACGTCAACGCAAAGCAGCTCCTTGCTGCTATGTGGTAATCCCAGTTCCTGCCCTCGGCCCACATGAGCGCAGAGCAAGACCTGGGAAAACCCCAAGGGCAACCAAGCCCCCGGTCCAGACTGGTCTCACTTCCCGGTAGGGCTCTGTTGGAAGGGCGAGCTGGTTTAGAGGCAAAGACGTGGTCTCTTGTGCCCTCTGGGGACCGCTGCTATGCAATACAGGCAAAATAAAGTATTTACGGCTTTTCATGAGGTTTCTTCTAACAGGCCCGTCCGTAGATGAGGTTTACAGGACATGAGCAGGCCCGGTCTGCCAGGACCGGCTCCTGACTGTCCTGAGAGCGCCTTTAGCTGAAAGTTTGTACCCTAGGAAAGTAAGACTTAAGGAAGTGGAACATTTCCATGAAAACATCCCACTTCTACCCGTTATCTGTCCTTTGTCTTTGCCTGTCTTCTCTTGCCCCCCTTTTCCTACCATTTTTAGTGCTAGCGTGCCTGCATGCAGAGCTCGCTGTTTCTGATCCCAGACTCATTTCCTCCCTCCCAAGGCCATCTTCATCCTTGTTTATACAGCTATGCCGCCTAGAGAACTGTTCCAACTGGGATGTCTGGTGCACAGCATGCCAATAACTGTCCTTAGTTGTAGGAACTGATAAAGGTTTCAGCGTTTGGCCTTGGCTTCTAGGAGAGCTTGGGGAATTTGCAGATGCAGTGTGCAGTCAGAGAGTTCAGAAAGCAAAGGGTAGATGACATGCTTGTGATTTATTCCTATTACAAAAAGCTTCTAAAATCCAGAGTGCTCTCCTTCCTTAGTGAGTTTAGCAATCCAGGCTCTTCAGGCAGAGGCCTCTGAGGACAGGTTGTCTTGTTCTGTTTCTGAAAGTGCCATTTTCCTGGATGCTTGGACCCCTTCTGTTGGCTTCTGGCTGATTTGTGGCCACAGACCTAGAGTCACGGGAGCACTTTTCATTTTTACAGTTATTTTAAGGGCTGTATGTTTTACCTCTGAGCATTTCTCTGAGGACTCTGCTGTCTTGTCACTGCTGCAGAGGCCTCAGGCAGTACTTTTGCACCTCTCCCCAGCCTTCCCTGCCGCGCTAAGAGCATCCCATAACACAGCTTTACACAGGGACTGCCAGGCAGCACATTTGGACTTGCTCTGCCTGGAAAGTCTGCCTGGATTTTCTTCCCCTGATGTTACTAACCTGGCTCTTTTTTTCACTTTCCTTGGAAGCATTGAAACTGCTCCCAAATGCAGATCTTGATGGTGTGCCCACCTAGAGGAGCTGGGAAACCTCTTTGATGTTGAAAGCTGTATCTTGTTTATACACTTGAGATGAGCCCAGAGGCTGTCTGGGCAGCAAGGAAGTTCCAGAAAGGAATTTCCCCCCACATCAAACTAGCAACCATAATAATATTTTCTCCCTCTGCAGAGACTGAGCGTGCTCATTTCCTACCACTTTCGCTTAAGAGATTTCCTGTTTCTGCAGGAGCCTAAGCCCCTTTCTCTCTGATGCTGCCCTTCTAAGCACTGTAGTTTGATATTTCTTGCCTTTGACCTAAAGACTTCAATGCTGAGGCAGCTGCTGAGTTGGCTGGCCCTCTCTGTGCGGGTAGGATGCACAGAATGGATATTTCATTTGTCTTTAGACTGCTCCTTGCTAGCTGCATGGCAAGGCTCAGAACCACCTGTGAGCCCAGGTGGGAACTGTTGCCACTGAGGTGCTTGGAAGGGAAGGGAGATCAGCGAGTTGCAGTGAGTGTATTTGGAGGAAAGCAGGTCAGAGGTCCTTTAGTCAGATGATGATTCCTCATCTCCAGGCATTAGAAGAAGCTATCTAAAGCAGGAGTCACCACTTCTTTTTGCTTGTACTTCTAAGGAGCCAGGCCACCCTCTTCTCCTGAAGTTTCCAGCTGGCCAAGCTGAACTGCTGCCCCTGTGAGTGCTGCCCATGCTGCCCACTGCCAGGTGGGTCTTATGGGGCCTTTTCTGGGCCCATCTGCAGAGGAACAAACATTTGTGGTAGAGATGCACAGTGTAAGCTGTGATGTCAGTACTGTTCTCCCTGGTTCTCAGTGTGTTAGCCACATGCTGACTGTCCAGTTGGTCCTGACGATTGGCAGGGCAAATGCAGGCACCAAGGGAATTGTGACAGGGATGGGGCTGCCTGGCAGTGCTTTTAAGAGCCTTTTCTTACTGCAGTCACGTGGCCTGTGGTCACTGACCAAATAGCAAAGGTCAATGATTTCTGAACACCTTTCTGTTCAATTTTTCTCCTGCTTCTTTTCCACTTCTTGTGTCAGTTAAAAATGGCTACAAAAGCACACATCCTAGATGATTCATCACTCAGATGCATCAGGTGTCTGAAAGGGACCAGATACCTGCCGGTGTCAGCCATCTCCGACCATACTCCCTGACGCTCCCTGAATGTCCAAAATGTTTGCTTGACAACAGCTGGGGGACAGATTTGCCATCTGCTTTGTAGCTGTTAAGGTAGCAGTGTCCAATTTCCACTCTTGGGTGCCTGGAGCCTTGGTGGAGGGGTTTTTTGTGACTGCCTGTGGGATCTTCCTGAATTGCTTGCCCTGTGCTCCTGGTCTGAAGACCACAGTACCAGAGCTTAGAGAGCACTTGTGTGCACTGCAGCTTCATCCCTGCAGCAGGGTCAAAGAATGTTTTTGGTTTGTAAGGTGGGGACTCAGCTTCGATTGGCCTCTCTAAGGCAAAACATTGCTCAAAGGTGAAGTCAGAGACAGTCCCTTCTGGAGGAGCCTGGAGGCTACGCAATTTGCACGCTGAGAGGAGCAGTGCCCTGTGGTACCTACCATGAACAGCTGGGGGTTAGCTCAGGGACAGCACTCAGTGCCCTTTGCCATGCGGAATGCTGTAGCTGCCTCTCTTTCATCTGTTGTACTGTTGTGGGACCAATTCTGGTAATTTTTGTGGACTGTCCTGCTTCCCTGCTTTCTGCCGACACACACTGAGGCAGCCGGAGGATGGCCCTGCTCGGTGGCACCATTCAAGATGTGCCTGGCTTTGGGCCCACGCCTCTTTCCAGCCTAGCCCTAGGCCCAGCTTTCATCCCGCTTCTGCCTTGCTGCCCTCTCTCAGCATTGCCCTTGGCAAACAGATGCTCTTTCCATGCCCAGCACTGGCTGTTGCTCTACTGTTTGTCTCGGACATCAACCAGTTAAGGCTTAAATTAGACGGGATGGATGGGCGGATCCTCCCCCCCGCCCCCAGCTCATCTCTGTCCTTTGGTGTAATAAGGGGAGATCCCCAACAGATGGCGCCTGAGCCTCTTCCCTGGCAGCTTTTTGCCTTTAGCGTTGGGATGTTCAGGCTGGAGTCTGCACCGATGGAGCATGACACTGTCAAAGCACAACACAGTGCGCAGGAAAGGGAGGCCGAAGAGTGGTTTAGTACGCGAGGCGGGCAGAGCAAATCCCCAGGTAACTTCCAAGGTAAAACCAGCATCCCTTTCCTTATGCCTTCCTCATGGGGCCTTCATGCACCCACACCCATTCCTGTTCTTGCATCTTCGCAGTGTCAGTGGTACACACTGGGGAGTATAAGCTGCAGAGGGCATTAAGTTGTCATCCAGGCACACTGGGAAGCACAGCTCATAGGGAGTCTGTGCATTAAACTAACCCTTACTGCATTATTTTCATCCCTCCTGCCCATCTCCCCTGTTGTACTGTTTGGTCAGGATTCCCACAGAGGAATGTCTCCAAAGAGGGGGAAAGATGTGGTGCAGCAAGAGCTAAGGCAGTTCTCCAGGGGTGTCCTCCCCTGACAGCAGCAGGCAGTAACATGTGGGTATTGCAGAAGTGAACCAGGATCCTGGCTCAGCACACAGCCTCTTGCCTTCTCTGTCACCACAGTGCCATGTGTTCTTGCAGGGGAAGCTTGCCACTTGCCTCCCTTTGGCTCCTGGCCTGGCCACCGGGAACTTAAGTAGATCTGTGAGCAATGCTGGAGCAGGCACATGGGCTTGTCATAAATGTTATGCAATGGATTATTCATGTCTTTATCAAGTGGCCAGAGGAAACTTGGCCTCTGTGATTGGGTTTGAGATTTAGTTGAACCTAGTATTCAGATCAAAACTCCAGGAGTGAGAAACCCACAGGAACCAAAACCCAAGCAAGATGATCACATGAAACGCCTGTGAAGTGAAACCACTGAATTTTGCATTAGCTCCACCAGTGTGATCTAGTGACAGGCTAGATTACAGTCTGGGGTAGTCTGGGTGCACACAGCTAGTGGCCAGGAGAGACAGCTTCTGTTTCCACATCTTCCACAGCTTTTCTGTGACCTTTAGAAAGTCAAGTAATCTTCCCCAGCCTTAGTTTTCTCCATTGAGAATAGTACTGCTACTTACCCCTGGAAAATATTTTGCTATCCTTGGATAGAAGTTACTTGGCAATATTCTGCAACCCATATGTGCATGGAGGATCAACACACCCAGACCTCTCACAAAGCTTTCTCTCCGATGTATGACGCAGCAGCATGACCTGGTTCCTGCTGTACCCATCTACCATGTCAAGCCTCATCCTTGGGGCAGGGATCACGTGAGGGGGAAGAATTGTGGCAACAGGCTGCAGCCTGTTCTCTCTGTGCAAGGGCTCTCTCTCTCTTCTTCTCTCTGCAAGGGCTTTTACTACGGGGCTCTGCTAAATTGGCTGTTGCTGGTTGCAGCAGTGCATCACTGTACCTCATTCAGAGAAGCTGCTGGATGCTGCAGATCAGTGGGGAGCTTGTGATCTGTCAGCTGCTCCTGGCAGTGTGGTAGTGCAGCAAGAGGCAGCCATGGTACTTTACTACTGCGAGGTTAGCCGGAGAGGAACTTGAGAGTGTGAGCTTTTCCTGAGCCTGCAGGAAATCAGATCTTGTGGCTACTCTGTATGAAAAAAAAAAAAAAAAAAAAAAAAAAATCACAGGGAGCAGGTGTGTATAACTCTACTCCAAAAAGGGTGGGTTGCACCTGAAGCTGCTGTTCCTGGCTATTCTATTATATGAAATACAAAGCAAGAAAGACATAGCTGCTCTGCAGACATCTGCTGCAGCTTACATAGGCACAGGTTACAGAAGCAGAGTTAACGCAAGGAATCATAGTATTGGCTTCTCTCACAGCACAAGTGCTATGACCAAGTCTCACTGGCATTTGCTTTTGCTTCTTGTCCCTAGCGGCACTGGCCCAGGAACAGGTTAAACAGCCTAGCACGGAACCCACCAGGCTGCGGACACTGCTGCTGTTTTGCACCTTAGTGGAGTGGTGTAAGGTCAGGGAGAGGCTGAGGTGTTTGTGGGTGGGATGGCAGGTTCTGCTGCTTGCTTCAGGGAGCTTTTTCAGCTTCTTCTCTGTCCTGAGACAAACAGGCCCCGCAGCATGCCTGTCCCAGCACTTGAACCCAGAGAGCTCGAATATGGGAAAGCAATCATACCCAGTAGTTTAAGCTCACTGTGGTTTCTGGGTCATATCTCACAGACCATTACAAGTAAAGCCAATGGCTCCAGTGCCTAGGGAATTTGGCTTTATAGGGAGAGAAAACAAAAAAAAAAAAAAAAAAAAAAAAAAAAAAGAGAGAGAGAGACAGGAAAAGAATCTTCTTAAGTGACATTCACCAGGGAAATGGCAAGAGGCTGTCAGTTGTCGGGCTTGAAGGTGTACCTTGATTATCAGCTAGGGGTCAGGAGTAATTCTTACCTGGCGACAGATGTCTTATGGCATATCTATGTGGAGGATTTTTGCTTTCATCTGCCATGTTGTTCTCTTCTGTTAGAGGCAGGGTGCTAGGCTAGTGATCTGATAATATGCACTGTTACCTGTTTTCCTGTGTTTATGCAGTAAGGAAACCAGAAGTACCTAGAACAACATATGGTAGAGTTTGAACANTGAAAATAAGTCCATTATGTGAATGCCGAATTCACAGAGCAAATACAGTTTAACAAATGAGTTAGTTAACTACTTCAGGTGTCTTCAAAGGCAGCACTATTCAGAAAGGCAGAAGGGTTATTTTCTGGCTCAGACTTTGTGTCTGTTGCAATCCTTCAAGAAAAGTACTTTGCTAACTGGAGCTGAAATGAGTCCCTTTTTGCTGAAAGGGGAAAGACCTTTTTTTTTTTTTTTTTTTTTTTTTTTTTCTCCATTTAAATTTTTANTTTTTCCTGCAGTCAATAGTTTACAAATGCATTTTCCTTATCTTGTAACAGGCATGCTGGCTGAGGATGGGGAACTGATACGTAAACCAGCCTGTGCTGCTGCAGAATTTGTACACGAGCTGAAAGAGAACTCCTCAAGGCTCCAGAACTTTTTCCAGGAGAAAAGCTAGGACAAAAGGCTCTGCTGGCCCCAAGGGACTGGTAGTGAGTAAAAGGAGCCTTTCACCTAAGCACAGAGAGTTTATCTCTGGCATGGAGTTGGCAGTGCCTAAAAGCCCTTTGTTATTACTGCCGGCTAGTGCCTCTGTGAAATGTGTTGGTGGCTTCCTGTGAGTTCAAAGTGGCTGGGAGCGTATCAGTCAGTCCCTGATAACTTTCCTGACTCTTTTGCCAGGGAGGTGCTTGAGATTTGGCCATGGAAATGGAGCACCTTGCTGCATCTGAAAAAGCGATTGCTGCAGTTATATAGGGCGGATGGTGCGGTAGGAGCCTATGTCCTCATGGTCTCATGCTTGCCCTCGCTGTGAGAAAAGACATTGGTGAGTTTCCCTGCTCCTACAGGCCTTTTGTAAGTCATCTGTGTGGCTCAAAGGACTTCAGATGAGATACACCACTGCTCCCTGTGCATCGATGCTCTGAATTGGGGGTAGGATGAGGAGGACATGGCACCTATCTGGTCATCCTCCTGGTGCGAGCAGGCTGCAGGCGAGGGTGCAGGTACTGCATCACAGAATCACAGCGTGGCTGAGGTTGGCAGGGACCTCTGGGTCCATCTGCTCCAACCCCTGCTCAAGCAGGGTCACCCAGAGCAGGGTGCCCAGGCCCACGTCCAGGCCGTTTTAAAAGAAGCCCAAGGAGAAGACTCCACAGCCTCTCTGGGCAGCCCGTGCCAATACTCCATCACCCGCACAGTGCAGAAGTGCTGCCTGGTGTTCACTGGGAACCTTCCATTTGCGCCCGCTGCCTCTTGGCCTGGCACCGGGCACCGCAGAACCGAGCCTGGCTCTGGCTTCATTGCTTCATCACCTGAAATTCCCTTCAGGTATTTACACACACTGATGGGACTGCCCCTGAGCCTTCTCCTTTCCAGCCTTAACAGCTGAGCCTGTGCCTCCTCCAGCCCAGCGGCCAGCCTCGCCGCTCGCTGTGAAACGAGCGAGCCCGCCCAGCGCGCCCCGCAGCCG
>VXAV01002410.1:606539-638930 GCA_013399715.1 Alectura lathami | reverse complement strand
GGCTCGGCAGCTGTAGGTGTGTGCGTGTGCTTAACCCCTTCTTGGCTCCTCGGGTTTGTACCATGCTGAAGGTCCTTACCAAAAAGCTCAGGAACCAGACTTTGAACGAAATTCAGCCTTTCCAGCTAAAGGTAAGAACAGACGGGTTTGTCTCGGTTGTTTTTTGTGCCACCCAGGTTAACAAGTAACAGGGATGGTAAAAGACAGTAACTTGTGGTGTTTATTATGCTGGGCCAGTTTCCTCTCAGCCAATGTGCTCGGTAGGAGCTGGCCTAGGCTGTGTTCCTGTTACTGAAGCCCTGTTCCCTTGCACTCGGCTACCCAGCACGATTCCGTGTGCAATACAGAAGGCACGCGAAGGCAGAGTATTTGTCTGCTTTTCAGTCTAGAAGTACTTACTAGTAGTGGGCTTTGTGTTTAGCTACGTGGGCAACTGCCTGGCTCTCTAGGTACCTTTGTGTGCATGCAGTCTGTGGTCTCCCAGCCCTCGCCAGGCTAGAACCTGGCTGTGATAGGTGCTGTGCAAACATGATTTGCCTGAAATGCCTTTCAGCTCTGTATTTGCATTTCTCTCCCTTCTGGTCCAGAAGGCTGGAATCTGAGCTGCAGTTTGCAGTCTGGCTCTTTGCGTTGACCCATGGCTTTCCAGACTCTGCTTATGTCCTTCTTCAGTGTTTGAAAGAGAAGCTGGGGTCACAGATTCAGGATAAGGAATATCTAAACCATTCCTGCCGAACTGAAGGAGGAATTTCTGAACCGTATGCAATGGGACAAAAATGGAGTCACAATCAGCTAGTTACAGAAAGTTACCAAGTCCTGATTTGGCAAAAGTGTTGTGAATTGAGGGGCACTCACTCAAAACAGCAAAGTTACTCTGGACCCGCATCTGTGCTGCTAGCAGTGTAGCGCCTGGCCCGGAATCAAAGAAGGGATGTGGGAAAAGCAGCAGCCCTCGCTGCCTGGGATGGGGGCTGGGGATCCGTACACCAGGCTCCAGTGGAGCCTTTTGTATGTGTTACACAGAGGGGGATTGCAGCGCGCCTGCACTTCTGCTCAGTCACTCCAGACAGGCTGATGGCAACTTTGTTAGAAAAGGAACTGATGCTGCCTCAAAGTCTTCTGTCTGTGTACTGCTTCCCGCAGATCCTGTTATTACCGGGGGCAACGGGCTTAGATTTTGGTTTTGGAAATAAAACAGGGGCATTGCTTTGTGGTGGACGGATTCAGCACAGAATACCTCTGTGCGGTGAGGGATTTCTTTTGGGTGCGGTATTTCAGGACCTTTTGGCTGTGACCATCTCCTTTAGCTTAATTGTTTGTCTCTTAGAGCCTCAAGTTGTGAAACCATAAGGCACTTTGGAAGGAGCTCCTGGGGATGCATACAGCGTTTGGGATGCTGGAGGGCATGCAGATACCCATAGGAGTGGGTATCTGCAGCCATTTTGTTCGTAGTACTGCCAAGGTTTTGTGCTGCAAACAGGTGGTCTGCATTCTTGCAGGCTCAGTGGAGAAGCAGACTTGAACTTGCGCTGTTTCTTGCAAGTGTAGTGCATAGACCCTCAGAGGCAGCATTGCAGCCTGCTGTGGGGAGTGGTACAATGACTGGTATACATGTGTACGGGCAGAACGCCAGCCTTTCAAACTCGGTGTTTATATGTGTTTTGTAGGCCTTTGGGGACCACGTGCAGCTGCCTGGTTGTACTTGAGCCTTGTACCAGCATACTAATCACTTAATAGAGCGTGCAACGCTCTCAGATATTGCGCCGGATCTCTTTGCAGGTGTGGACATGGCTTGCCAAGGCTGTGCTGCCTGTGGACCTTGTGATGAGTCTGGGTGTCCTGCACCAATCTCCCTCTCCTGCCCTCGGATGTTGTGGGGCTGCCAGGCACTGACTGGGCTTGTGAGTCCTCGGCTGTGCGTGTGTGCTGGCTTGTGTGGTGCATGTGTTGTTTAAAGGGTCCAGTCCTGCTGTCGTTGAAACCTAGTGGAGAGGTAGTTGGGTGTGAGCATAAAATCAGGGCTGTAGTAGTGTGAGTGGAGAATGAGCAACTGGTTTGGGTAGAATTAAGTACTGATCTCCATCTACCACCTAAACCAGGAGCTTTCTGAGCTTTAAAAGCAGTGTGGCTAGCAGCTGTCATCCTTCATTACCCACTTGCTTTTGCACTTTCTGACCTTTGTTGGAACTTCCCAAATTCAAAAGAAAACAAACTGCTGTTGTGTTTCAGGCTTGCAACAGTACAGTAGTCAGGCAAAGTCCTGGGTGACTGTCCTTGGGTGAATTGTCAACTCATTTTTGTGAACGTGGGAGTTCTGACTGACCTTGAGTTGGCATCCCAGCTGTGGGAACTTTTCACGGTGAAATTTCTGCCCACTGTGAAGATCTCCTTTTGGGAGCCTGTCCTGAATTGGCTAAGTGTGGCTGTGATGGGTCTTTCTAGTCTTCTCCCCTAGGACAAGCTGAGTGGCCTCGTGTAGCATATTCAGCCGTTGTGGTTTGTAGCCCAGCAGTCCTTCAGTTGCTGCAGCCAAGCCCAAGAAAGGATTGTGACCTTAGCCTTATGCCTCAGACCTCTTGCTCTGACTTTCTGGTGTTATTTGCTGGAGATGAGGCCAGATCCAGAAACCTCCACTGTTTGTCTGGCTGTTAGAAATTGAGAGCCAGCAGAAGATCTGAATGTACAGGTTAGGGATCATCTTTGATAATAGCTGGCAGCTCGGTATCTTCCAGAGCAGAGTTTGTGAGACAGCAGAGTGAGGAAAAGGGAGGGAGTTGTGCCACACTGCGGTGAAATGCTTCAGACAGGGTGGTGAGAGAGGCCCGTAACTCAAGACCTGAGTTTTTTGCAGGTGTTCCAGTATTACAGTCTAGTACATTTCTTCTTTTCTTTTTTTTTTTTTTTTTTTCCAACTTTAGACTGGTAGCCCTGAGAGCCCTTCCTGAAATACAAGTCAAATTGTTCAAGGCAGCTTTTAAAATACGTGTCCTGGGGTTGCATGTGGGCTGGTGACGTTGTGATCCTGAGCCCTCAGCAGCACTCTCTGACTGGCTCACAGTGAGCTCTCATCCCCACGGTTTGGGGCAAGCGTTTCTCACACAAATACGTTTCTTCCAAATCTCTCCTCAACTCTTGTGCTGCTGTGTATTTGTGTAGTGGATCTAGTGTAGGTGTCTGTTTTGTAAGCTTTTCTTGCAAGCAAGCTCCTTGGGGCAGGGAGCATCTCGTTGAAACAAGTCTGTGCACTGCCAGTCAGGCTAAGCCATTAATTAGTGGCCCTAGGTCTTATCAGAATGAAACACTTCGATTGTGGTGTATAAAATTAACTGGCTGGAACGTGCAGCTGAAGAAAGCTTGGCACTTCAAGGGTGGCAATTCCACTCCAGCCATGCTGTCCCTGCAAACAACTTCGGAGGCGATGCAACTGATGCTTAATCCACAAAAGCTGTTGAATTACCTGCGTATTGGGTATATACCTTTTTGACCAGGGTAGAGCTACTTAAGACGTGCTTGTCATTTCCTTAACAAAATGAAGTCACGTGTGGGTCTGTTCTGGTGACAGAGAACTGCAGTCTGTGCTGTGCAATTCTAGCCCCACGCCTGCTTAAAAGGGAAGTATGGACAAGGCTCTGAGAAAGCCACCGTGTCAGCTCTCTTCATATCTCTGCAGCTTGCACATGCGCATACGCGGCAATGGGGACCAGCAGTTCATGTTGGTTATCTTCTGCTGGCATCTGCATCTGGAGCCAGCTCTGAGACTCAGGTCTGCCCTTGAGGAACGACTGGGAATTGTCCCGGCCCTGCCTGTGTGAAAGGGCTTCGGTTGGCTGTGCACAGCAAGACTCAAGCTTGCAGGCGGTGACTTGTGCAGCCTTGTCCTGGTGGTGGCCGATTACTCTGCAAAGCAAGAGGACTATTGCTTAAACTTCTTCTTCTTGAATCCAAAAAAAGAGCCAAGTGGCGTCCTTATTACCGGTGTGCAGTGGGTGCGCTCTGAAAGATCTGTTTAAGGGCTCATGCCTTGTATGAATGGGGGCAGATTAATTTCCAGCTTTCTCTGGGCTGACTGCCTGTCACGTGCGCAGCCAGCCTCTGGTCTTCAGGCTGGCAGAAGGCAGCTTGGTGCAGCGGAAACTTAGCTTCATCTGTCTCCTGTGGTGCGTGAAGCTGCTTGCTGCTTTATGGATTTTCAGCACATCCCACTGAACAGGTTCATGGTTTCAGGGCTGTACGACTCTGCTTTAAACTAAAGCTTTACTGTACCTCCTCTTAACACCAGGTAACAGTAGGTGCTTCTGGTTTGTCTTAGTCTCACTCAGGAGGGGCACAAGCACTTACATGAATATAAGCGTGTAAAGACAATTTTGGCTGAGAAGCCTGAAGTTAAGCTTCTGATAATTCAGACTAAAATGGCATTATTAGGTTAAAAATACTGTGATAGATCCTTAGCTGAGGCAGAGCAAAACAGCCATTCTCAGCCACTCAGAAATTTGAAGTTGTTGAGACATCTACCTGAGGCCCTGTAAAATAACAGGTTTGTAATTCTTTCTACTCAGCTTCTAAGTTCTGAATAGCCAACGTTTGTCATCTTTTCTGTGCAGTTGTCCAGCACCAATAATCTCCCGTAACAACTTAGTTCCAGAGAGTGGGACTTCAGACAAGTTTCAGGTATTATAAATATGGCATGAGGAGAAGTTCTCTGAGATTGGGATAGTTCAGTGAGACATCATCTTGGCTGGCCTCATCTATGACTTACTATAGACTAGATTCAAATAAATGAGACCTCCACACACAGTCACAAAGAAACTTCATTATTTTTCCATGTGTTTCCCAATTATTGATTTTATTTGAATGAAAGACTGAATTCTGACAGTGTAATCCTATGTATTTAATTTTTGCATTTTGGTGACACAGATTAATCCATTTTACTTTGCTGGACAGTGCAGTTCTACCTAATTTCCTGCTCTAGGTACTGCCTTAGAGCTCCTGAATTTATGTTGCACTGTTTGGGATGTTAAAAGTTTTCTTGAGCAGAAATATGGCTTATATTTGAAAATAGAAGCAGTCACGGGTAATCATTTATTTTTATGGCTTTTGTGAAATGATGGGTTCACTTTTTTTTTGTTTGTTTGTTTGTTTGTTTGCTTTAAAGTGCGAAGCAAAGTTTGCTTCCACTTTGGACATCTCTGTGGAGTGGTGGCTGGGCAGGGCACTGCTCTGCCAGTCTGGTCAGCATCTCTGGCTGTTTCTGGAAGGTGTCTGGGGTCACAGGAATGTTACTGGGATGCCTCAGTATGGGAACCAAGGACTGTGTTCTCTTTTCACTGGGAAATATACTCCCACCCACAGTGTGGGCAGTGTCAGCCCCTTCTGCCCCCTACATTTATCTGGAGCAGATGTGGGATGCAGTTTGCTGGGTAATCCAGCTGATCCTAGCAACCAGCAAAACAGGTCTGTGTGCATTTAGGCTGTTTTCTTCTGCAGTGACTGTTGGACGTGGCCGTGGGCAGAGCCCCTGTGTCCTCTCACCATCGCTGACCAGCATGGTCAGCCAGCGGAGCTGGTTTTGTATAGGCACCAACACCCCAGCTGCTCTGTGTGAACACCCGGGCAAGGGCATAGAGAAAAGTCAGTTAGCTGTGGCCTTGGTTTGTGCAGAAAGCATTTCCCATGAAGTGTGGACTCTGCTGTGACACAGCCTGTTTCTTCTGTGACCCAGGCCTAGAAGTCTATGTAAAGGGTGTATGGCCCGATCTGACCCGAGCTGAGCTGTCTTAGTGCCAGTGCTGGCACAGGGCTGCTCGAGTTGTAGGGATGTGGCACACATGTAGAGCACAGTTCAAAGAAGTCTGACTGCTTCTGGACAGCTTGGTCACTCCTTGAGGGTGGACAGCTCAGGGTGCCGCTGGGTATTCCTCTGCTCTGTTGCTGTGTTCCTTTTCTTCCTAGACTGATTATAACCTCCTCCCTGACATGGGCTGCTCTATTTGGGCATTGGCCTGGCCTCCAAGTGTACTGCAGTATGCACTCTGGTTGTTGTAGGGCAGGTGTTTGGGGGTTGGGACATCATGGGAGCTGGGTGAGGCAGCGGGAGCTGATCTCACATGAAGCAGTCTCTGCTCCTCCTCTGTAGTTACTGCAGCGCACCAGTCACTGGGCCTGGTGGACTCGTGCTATTCTGTCTTTGAGATAGTCCCAGCAGAATGGGGCTGTTACAACAGAGTACCCTTTGCTTGTGTATGTACCTCATGTGAAGAGCTCACATGGTATCCTCTGCAGTCAGCTTTGATAGCCTGATGGAGAGCAAAATGCTGCGAATGCCTACAGAAACTTCCTGGTGGGCCTGGATGTAAGAAAGCACCTTACCTGGAAGATCTGTAGCAAAGCTGCCATGTATCTACTTGTGCAGTAATCCCAGTCCTGGATCTTCCTAGTTAATCTCTGTTAACATGGCAGAGTATCAGCTGGTGGTAGCAGGGGCTAAGAGCCTGAAGACAGTTCTGTGAGCAGCTAGCAGCTTTGCAAGCAGCTGGTGCAGCCCAGTCTGTCAGCAGCCCTCTCCTCCTCCAGTGCTCTTGGACAGGCAGCCAGCCCACCATCCAGGCTCACTGTGCTGGGGTCCTGCTGCAAAGCCCCTCCAGTTTGCCAAGGTGTGCTGGGAACAGCAGTCAGTGCCTGTTCCCCGCTGACATGCGTGTTCCAAAGGAGTATTGGCAGTGCAGCGTGGTGAAGCCTGGGAAGGTGTCCCTCAGAGCCATGGCTTGTGTTCCTCAAATGAGCTGCCATAGTACAGGACAGAGATGACTGGGTTGGCTTGTCGTACCCAGCAAAGACACCTGGTTAAAGCCCTCTGCAGCCTTTCCTGGAGTTGACATCCAACCCTTGCTCCAACATCAGCCCATATGAGAAAATCTGAGAGTTCAGGGCTGGAAATGCCTTTGAGGAAAAGAGTAACCAGTGCGTGAGCCTAGGTGCCCTAAGGAAGTTTTGCTTAGTCATATTTCCACAAGTAGTCCACAAGGTTCCTTGTTTGACTGCAAGGCAGGTGGTCCTAACTTGAATTTAGAATTATGAAATGGCATGAGATCCCTGGATAAAGGGCATCCAAATACCCCAATACTCATTCATATTGAGAATGAGACTAGACACATTGTTTTCTGGCGTGTCTAGGGAACAAACTGTATTGATTGGCCCTGGGTAGCTGATTGATCGATCTGACTGCGCTGCAAGCCTGGTTTTGAGCCACTGATTTGCAGGAGAGTGCAGAATTCAATTGTTAATGGCATAAAGGTCCTGTCCCCTCCCACTGCTTTTGTTCAGAAATGGGTCTTACCTTCTTTCTAATGGGGTCACGCTGTTTCTCTTCTTGGTATCAGAGAACAATCTGCCATGTTCTGTGCGGGAATGATGAGAAGAAAACTTCCTTCGATTGAATGGGGAATTTCCTATGTTGAGGAAAATTGCCTGAGAGACAGCTAGATGCTCCAGTTTGCTGAGAGTGTCTAAATACTAGATGGGAAACATAACATAATCCTGCCTTGTCCTGTTACCCAGTTATTACATACAAAGCCAAGTGGTTGTTCCAGACCGTTGTCTGCAGCCAGACTGTTCTTGTGCACATTTTATTTATTTAATTCCTGGAAGCTGGTTATTCAGGAGGAATGAAAGTTTTGTGGCCAAAGAGTAATTAACAGGAGAGAACAGTGGTATTTGGTGTGGAGCATATAACGCAACATAGTTTAGCGGCTTAAAAAATCAACAGCTTCTGTGAGTGTGTACATGTATGTATTTCTTTTTTCATAGAAGACACTTTATTCTGGCTTTGACAGAACAAGCAAAATACCCTTGGGTGGTATTTTGCAGAGGGCTGCAGTGCAATGCAGCTTCCTCTGCCTCTCTCCTGAAGTGGTCTGTGGGGGTGCCACTTCAGTACGTGGTACATGGCTGTGATGCCTGTAGTGAGTGGGTTCTGGAGGAACAGTGTTGGGTTTTGTTGTGTGCATCCACTTGTGCACTGCATGTAAATGCGTGTGCTGTATGGTCTGCTCCCATGGACTGGGCTTAAAGAGCACCCATCCCATGTTACACCTACAGCCTGTTTCCCCAGTATCCCATCCACTGTGGTGGCCAGAAGTGAGTACCTGGGGACCGTAAGAACAACGTGCTTTGGTCTCAGGAACTTCCTGAGACAGAACTCCTGTCCCTTCACTAATACACCAGTAAAATCCTTTTACCCAAGCCTGCCCAGCCCCCTGAATCTATGTAAGGTCTTTGCATCCAGTGCTGGGACAAAGCGTGCTATGGCAAAGAGATTCACGCCTTAACTACATGTTGCTGAAGGATCACCCATTGTTGGTTTTGAAGCTGCTTCTTGTTAGTTTAATTTTGTGTTTTCTGGCTCATATACTGGAGGAGAGAGTAAACATTCAAGTACTGTATTTGTGCCACTCATCCCTAGCACATCCTTCCATGTGCAGGATCAAGAGACCAACCACTTTGGCCAGATTCCCCTAAATGGGAACCACTGGACATCACTTAATGCCACCACGAAAGGGTCTGGTGCACAGGCAGCCAGGGCAAACTTTTTTCCTGGTCTTTTCTCTTCATCTAAGGACATCTGACCATGTAGATCGAAGATCAGATCTCGAGGGCTGATACTATTTTACTGGCTTGCTCCATGGTATAACAAAGCAGCTCTGGTCGAAGTCCTTAGAGATGAAACAACTTGCATTTGCTTGCACTCAGAAGGGTTAATGTGGAATTTTTAGAGGAGGAGAAGCCTGAAATGTCTCATGCTCCAAATGCATTTTCCAGCCTGACTGTGAGGCTTTGTTCCTTGTGTTTGCAAGTCTGGCTAACGTAGTTCTTAATGGCCTAGCAGAGGTGAGTGTTGAGTGAGGTCTCCCAACGCAGGCAGCTTCTCTTCAGCTGGTGAAGTATCTCATGGCAGTGGCAGTTGCCCTCTAGGCCTACAGAGGAGAGAATGGAAGAACTGTTACCAGATGTGTTGTTTGTGCCAGCTCCTGTCAGGCTGTGCTGGCTGAGGAGACCTGCGCAGTGCTGGGGAGTCGCTGTAAGCTGTCGGAGAAGCTGGCCTGCGTGAAGGCACCCCTCAGCCGAGCTGTGCAGTAACTGGGCTAGGCTGCTGGGAGCGGGGCATGTGGTGGAGGAGTGTGTTGAGATCCCTGTGGGCTAAGCAGGATGGCTGGCAGTGGTGCGAGCAGCCATTGCCCATCCTTCCCCATCCATAGGTGCATGACAGATGAGATCAGCTATGCTCTAGGTGTCCCTCCAGTTCTTGGTGTCCCTTGTACTGTCCCCCACTTGTGTCTGAGAGTTGTCAGCCTGTGATAAATAATGTTGCTTTGAGTCTGTGTTTGGAGCTGTTTGTACTGAGCAGAAGCCAAATTTTGGGAGGAGACATTGCTGGAGACCCGTTGGGAAGCGGCACATCTTGGAAGCTTCACTTGCAGGTGGAAGTGCAGTTGGAGATGTGTGTGGTTTCTGGTACCACAGTAAGTGCGGTAAACCTTTACCAGCCTCTTAAGCCAGTGACATAGGGATAACTAAGAAGTTATTAACTATAAAATGTACAATAACTGTAAAAATTGTTGTTACCAGAAAGAATGATGCATTTCACCGCGTCCCCCTGGATCCTGTGTTGCAGAAGCAGTCTTTACTGGTAAAGCATAGTGGTGTTCTGGGAAGGCGAGGAGGAAGCTGGAGGAATAAAGGCTGTGCTTCCACCTTTGCTACCAGACCCCATCTACCTGTTGAGTGAGGACTGTGGTGATTTTGTACGGTTGAGTTGTCAATCACCACATTTGCTGGTGTCTGTGTAAGGTAAGCATTCAACAAAAAAGTTGGTTCTGTTGTCAAGATTTTGTCACCTGTGGTCTCTGTGGTGACTCTGCCTCCCTCAGATCTGTGAAAACAGTGAAGATAAGTAGATTCTAGGCCTGTGCAGGAGATGATGTGTCTGTCTGCAGCAGTCCTACAAATAATAGGAATGACTTTTCTGTTTTTGACATGGGACAGGCCAGGAAAGCAAGAGCCTTGGGGAGTCCCACCAACCCCTCACCGGTTTCATTGACTCATCCCGACGGCTGCTCTGTCAAGCAGGACAGTGTTCAAGGGTTATGGAGGCAGAGCTATTATGAAAAATTAAAAAGGAAAATAAAGAATTTAGAATGACCTTCCAAAGGGGGCTGTTCTGGTTGGAAGCTTAGCTGTTGAAGGACCCCAGCTGTAAAATCCACATACAGTTCGGGCAGCCATTTTTCACTTGTTGATGTTTGAAGGCTGAACTCAGCCTTTCCTCTAATCTTGAACTCTACGGGTTTTCTTGAGGAGAGAGCAAGCATTACAGCTTGGTTTGCTAGCGTAAGTTGTCCTTGCAAGCTCAGTATCTGTAAAATAAAACTAAAGAACTTGGGAGGTAAAGTAAGGTGTTAATTTGAAGGCCTCTTTGACTCCTTCCCTCTTCCTCATGCTGTTCCATGGCTTGTAACTGCCCTTCAGTATTTCACAGTCTCCCTTGTTTTCCCAGTCTCTCTAATTCAGAGTTTCTTCAGTGTTGTGGCACCTCCCTCATTCAAGATCAGGCAGCGCCCCATGGCAGCTGCTGCTATTGTTGACCTGGAAAAATAGCAGTGGGGAAATTTAGTAGAATGTTTTTGACTAAATCCAAGCTGTTGGGTAGAAGAGCCAACACCAGAGCCCTGTGCAGTAGCATGCGCATGTCTCTGGCAGCTGCTCTGTATGTAGTGTAGCAGGGAGAGAATGAGTGAGTACTGGTTTCATTTCTTCAAGCTGAAATCTGAAGAAATGGGAATTGGTTCCCCATAGCAGTCACTGGTGAGCTCATCATCCCTTTCTGCTTTTGTGCCAGGGGCCAGTGGCTGAGACTAACTCAGCAAGGTGTCTTCCCAGGGCATGTGGATGGGGCTTTGCTTAGCTGCAGAGATTCCCAGCTGAAGGAACCTGGGTAGCAAACAGCCTCATATTTGGCAGCACAGACAGCGCTGATTTCTCTCAGGGAAGCAACTTCCTGGGGGAGGCAAACTCCCTCCCTCCCAGAGAGGGACTGGGAATGATGCCCTACAGCCTGTGTGCATTTGTGGCTCAGGCTGGGAAGGAGTGGAACTTCAGCTTCAGCTGGTGCAGGAAAAGCCCTTAGTTGTGGGAGGGCAGGATTTTTCCAGCTGGAAAGGAACGAGTGAGTGGAGACATTCTTAGTTCATTTCCTGCCCTGCTCCCTTCCCAGCACCAAATGGCTTGCGTCACAGATGCGTTTAGGTGTTCTGCAGTTGCATCACGGGGATCTTGCAAAGCATTGTAACAGACTCTGTGATCAGCACAGGGAAGGAACTCCGTACTCCCCAGCAGCAAGGAAACATGTTTGCCCCCAAATCATAGATGAAAGGACTTCTGAAAAACAGTGCCAGTCATGGGGCATCAGAGGGAAAGGGACTTCTGAGTCTCATCATGTTTTTACTTCAGTCTTGCATAAGCTGCACAAATGTTGGGTTTTAGGGCTTTTTTACTGTTAGTATTTTTGTAAGACACATCATAGTCTGTGGTTGCAACAGGTAGTCTGGGACAAGGGTTTAATATATCAATAGGAACAGTGTAAGAAATGAAAGTCTGAACGTCATGAGAAATGTGCTATTGGTGTGATGTTCTTCCTAGGTAAAAGATGGGGGTTACGAAGAGTGGCTGAAGAGGTGTCTCTAATTGCATTCATTTTGAAAAGCACTTGATATGTGGCTTGTACGTTGTTATTAGCAGAGTGAGCGCTCGCTTTTCCAAGCGTTAGCAGGATGGTTAACGAGATCATGGGAGCCACTTTTTCAATGCCTACCATTGTAATTTCTTTGATACATGCAGTGGAACCAAATCCACAGACACAGTTTCTTCTTCTTTAAAAGAAGGTGTCTCTTCTCTTGCAGGTGTCTGAATGAAGCCTCTCTTGGTCTTGGGCTGCCTGTAGGACTGGGGGGAGCTTAGTAGAGACTAGGAGCCAGCTAAATTGCTCTTGTGCAGGAAGGAGGCTAGCTACACTGGTCTTGTCCAGGGGGCCTGAGTGTTTGGAAGCCCAGGACTGACGGACACAAAGGCCTTCAGAACACCAATCATTGACTCAAATCCAATTCCTATTTTAATCATCTGAAGCCAGTGACATTGTACAGTGGCTCTTTGACCTCTACGTGCTAGGTGTCACTGCCTCTTTTTTGGAAGCAGATCCATGCCGTGTATTGACATTTACATAGTGCAAAACTCACAGCTAATGGGTTTCCTGTGCAGAGACCTTAAACCTCACTGAAAATCCTGCAATGTCCTTGAGCCACAGAGTAAGGTCAGTACCTCTCAGGTTAGAACTGGAGCCATAGCTTTTGTTCTGATGACAAGGCCCCTGTCTCTTTGTACAGCAGCCAGCACAATGGCACCTCAGTGTCAGCTGCCCACCCCTCCGAGACACAAACAGGACATTAAACCTGTTCTGGGGACAGCTAGATCCCTGTTAATTTGGCAGTGTTCCTCAGCACCAGCTGCCTTTATTAAATAACGCATGTGTGTGAATGCACACAAGAAAATTGTAGTTGTGGAAAAGCAACCCCCTGCGTTTACTTCAAGAGTATTAGAAATGTGGATAAATCTGGGCCACTTTCCTCATTCATGGTTTGACAGCTGGAAAAGTAGCTTAAAAAGACCAGCAAGGCAGGAAGATATTTTCTGGCTTCTTAAAGGGCAGTATGAATATGCAAGGCAAAAGGTAGCTCCAAAAAAAAAGAGGAGAAAAAAGATGGCAGCAGGCTTCTTTGGAGGTTAGAAAACTATAGAGGATGGTGACAGCTGTAGAGTAGGTGGGCTGACTTAACTGCTGTCAAATTTAGTGTCAGTCAGTATTTCTCTGTTCTTCTGTTATTTCTCTGCATCACTTGTATGTGTCTTTCACTCACAGTCACTTAGTTAAGTGTAGTTGCTCTTCTGGGCATCTGGGAGGGTGAAACACTCCAAGGACGTTTCCCTAGGAAAACAGTGGTGGAGGGGAGGTGGGTCTGTATCAGTACAATGGTTGCTTGCTGCCTCACCTTCTATAAAAGTCAGGCACAGCACATCAAACACTTCTCAAGTGGAAACACGACATGTAACTTCTAGAAGCTGTTGCCACTGGAAGCTGCTGTGGGCAAATGACTTGCAAGACTTGGAGAAAGCTAAGAATGATGGGAATGTTTGTTGTTATTTTGGATAAAAAGGTGTAAGGGGTAATAAAGCTCATCTTGCAGTGATCGTTTTGTTCCAGAACTGTCTCTTGTGAGTGTTTCTTTTGAAGTATTGCATTTTCCTTTGACTCATTTGGTTTTGGCACTGCCAGAGACACATAGTAAGCTGCATAGCTCAGAGGTTTGATCTGGTGTAATAACTTCCAGGTATGCTTCATGCAGCAGAACGAAAGTCGGGAACAAGGTAGATAGGATTTCCTCTACACAGATCCAACTCCTGCTAAGTTTCTGATAGGACCTGCAAAAACCTGGATTCAGATCTCAACCTGTCTCAAGAGGTAGCTGCCAAGTTTGTTTAGTGTTAGAACATGCTTAGAGTAAGTGGTATTTGGGGATACAGTAAGTGGCTTGCTTAAGTCCCTTAGCCGACCCAATGCAGATGTTTCTGGAAATTCCCGATGGACAAAATATGTGCGTTGTTGTTACTCTTGGAGCAAATATTTAAGGGTGTTCAGTGGAACTGTAAGTATTGGGTGTTGGCAGGGAGAGTATAATTTTGTTATTCACATTTCTGTAAAATCCCGTTTCTTTTATTTCTATTACATTCTTCAGAGTTATGCTGTAGGAATGCAAGATGTGTCTGTTCTTTGGTGGTTTGTGTGCATCTTCAAGGGGAAGTGTGGATGCATACATAAGATGGCTAAAGTTAACATGCCACATCCACGTGTGGGTGCCTTGCGAGGTGATAGTGCTGTTGACAGGATGTGTCTTTTTTTCTTTTCAGTGGTGGGTTTTGGAGATTCAGTTGTCCACGTGATGTGGATGTGGTAGGCCATGATGGTTATAAGCGGTGTGTCTGGGGAGCCAGGGGCAGGGTACGTTCGTTGTGCTTGGGAAAGAGCTGGTGGTGCAGTAAGGTGGAAATAGCGGTAGGCTGTGTGTTCTGTGTTGCTGCAAGTAAGAGGATGTGATGGGAGTTTGAGGTTGGGAGATGAGGATGTGTTTACAGGGAGGTGCTGTGGCTGGGTGTGTGCGGTTAGATGGGGTGGATGCCTGCAGGATATGAGAAGGGGAGGGTGGGGGGAAGTGGCTTGGGCAGCAGCAGGGCAATGTTCAGTGTTCATGATGAAGCCTTTTCTTTCTCCTTGCTCTCTAGATCTCCTACCCCCCAAGTGATGAGGACAGCGATGATTCTGAGGGAGAGAACCAGGAACTTGTTCAGATCGACAGAGGTAAAGGGACAAGATAGGAGTGTCCTGGGATGCTACAGTTGAAGGGCATTTTGGTTTTCACTTGTGCTCTTGCAAGAGCCTCATTCATGATCCTCACTGTACCACAACCAGATGCTTTGTCAGGTACCTTTAAGTTTTTAGGACCTCTCAGGAAGAAGCTGGTGGTATCAGGTGCTGCAGTCATACTTTTCTTATCAGGAATATATATTTTTAACAGCATGTTAAGCTACCAGTACTTCAGCCATGGAGCAGTCAAGGTTTCCCATGAGGTCAGCAGCAGAGCTGGAAGTGAAGATGTATCTTCTGTTCCATGTTGTATGTCTGCATTATCTGCGTTCTAGGCTTCCTTGTCACTTTCAGTTTTGACCTTCTTTTTCCCCATCCCCCTAGACTCACTTGTCTAATTAGCTCCCTGCCTCCCCTCTGTGCCATTGGTGTTGGGTAGCTCAGTTGTTCAACCTAGCTGGAGATCTTTGATGGAAGAGTAGTACTTTACCATTGTTCTGAGATTAGTGCTCAGAATTTTGCTTGGGAGGAGTTAAAGAAAATGGGTTAGGAGAAATCAGACTCAGTTCATGGCTCTGCGATTCCTCTCTCTCCTTCCCACCAGAGAGAAGACGGAATTGTACCTTGACCCCTCTGGCCACCAACCAGCTCCAGAACCAGGAGAACCAATGCTGCAAGGTCCGGGCCCTTCTCCATGCCAGCCTGGATCGCCACAGCTCAGAAGAGGAGCTGGAGCGCATCAACCGAGAGTTCGCCGCCGAGAAGCGGAAGTGGTCCCAGGTTAGCAGGCTTGCGTGCTGCAGCGACAGCAACAACACCTCCTCCAGTGACGAAGAAGTGAAGAACTTGTGCGCCATGTCCTTCCGGCCTGTGGCAGAGCAGGCTGACAGCCTGCATGCCAGCCCAAGCCCTGTGCTGTTCAGTGCCTCCCCTCCCAAGAGACTCCAGCCTCTGGTGCGGAGCCCAGCCTCCAGACCTTTAATCTTGACGAGCGTCGGTGCAGGCCTGGAGCAAGTCATGCCATGTAAGAGACATCGGCAAGGATGCGGGGATAAGGTCCGCAGGCCCAGCCTTGACCTGGAAAAAATGCAGCAGGTAAGGCAGAACTTCGTACCAGGAAAGTGACATCACTTGAGAGGAAGTGTTGTAAGCAAAGATGGAAGAGGGTTTTTGAAACAAGGTGCAGTAAATTAATGAGGTTGCTTCTTTTGATTGTGTCTTCAGAGGAATAGTTTTTTTTTTTTCTACTGTCTGTCTAGGATAAACTGGTTTAGAGACTTCTCTTAAGAGGGTAAAGCTGCTGCAACTTGCATGGCTGTTGCTACAGTGGAGCCTTTCTGCTGGTACTCATTAGGAATGCAGCTCCTATGCTGTCCGGGTTATTGCATGACACAGGCACAAAATCACTGGAATTCACTTGAGTCAAGTTACTGCTGCTGCCATGAGCTGACCCGTGCCACTTACTCCAAAAGGAACCAATTGCTCAAGGGTGTATAAAGGAATATCTGTGCAATGAAAGTAAGTGTAGATTTGACAATAGGTGCTGAGTATCTCTGAATCTCTTGACCTCCTTGGGCTTGGGTCACTTTCTGCTACCTATGGGTTTTACAGCAGTGTAAAACTATACTTTTTGCATTCTTAACACCTTACAAATGCAAACTGCTTGCTCTAGGTGCAGTTCCTCTTGATTTTGCGCAAATTTTGTAGGGGACTGGTACTGAAGTATGTAATGCTAGGAGTTTGTCCAAGCTCTGCTGAGGAAGGGACATAGGGCATGCCTGGTACAGGGGGGTGAATTGGCCTCCACACTGTCCGTCTGGTGCTGCTCTTTCGGAAGATGTTGCTGCAGCATTAGCATTGCAGATTGCTCTTCGTTATTTGTGTTTCTTGCAGTGGTATAGTGTCAGTCTGAAAGAATATCTGTAGACATCTGGTGACTGTGATAAATTGCAGTAAGTTAAAGGCAGTTATCTTCGGTTCTAAATTTTCTCTCGTTGGGGAAGAATTCTTGCTGCCTCTGGCTGGTTGCATGTTCTAGATTTAACCTCATCTGGAGTGCCCCCTTTAAGCCTATGAGATGGACCCACTAAAAAGAAAGGACTGTTTATTTTCCAAGGTCTGTAAAAGTGAGACTCCTCCATTTTCCCATTACACAGCTGCCTGTTCTTAGCCCTGCTGGCAGCATATATACCATGAACATACCACACACTTCTGATTTCAGTACAGTTTTTCTTACCCCCCTGTTCTATCTTCTTGCCAAGTCTCTGCTCCCAGAACATTCAAAAGGCCCAGTCTTGCATTTCACATCCCCCGAATCTGCTGTAGGTACCAGCAGGCTCTAATTAGTCTCACATCCTAATGAGAGGAGACAAAAAGCTGAAAAGCCTGTGCCCCCAGCCCTTTTTTCAGAGTGCATATGAATAAGTGGAGATGTTTTTCTTTCAGCCCAGATGCTTTCTCTGATTTAGATTCTGGACTTAGCATCTACCTGCTTTGCCTTTAGTTCCCTTTGGCAGTGTGTTTGGGAGCGCACTGGCAAAGGACAAACTCTGAGCAGGTTAGAGGCTTATTTGAGTAAGCCTTCTAAACTGTTGTGTTTTTTCTGGGAAAGCTTGTGAGGATGATTTGCTTCCTGGTTCATCTGCTTTCTACAATTCTGGGTTAAAAGTGGCAACGATTTTTCCAAAAGAGGTTGAAATCTAATCTTTTGGTAATAAAATTTATATTGTAAATGTTACCTCCACTTCTAGATTGCAGAATCCCTGTTTTAAAGAAATGATATTAAGCTAGTTTAAGAAGTGTATGTTTTGAGGAGACATTAGCATAGGAGAGCCAACACAAAGGGAGGTGCAACCTGAATTTTGTAGGATTTTGATTGTTTGTATTATTTTTCTTTTTAATTGTTTGATTTTCAGCTGGCAAGATCTTGAAGCTTTATGATTATTTCTTGTTTGATCCAGAAAGTCTCATTCACTGCATGTCTTTACTTGTCACCTGTACTTGTTTTTGTAGCAAAAACCATGAGAGAAATATTGTAGATTCAGGCTTCTACTGACTTGTTTCTTAAGACAGTGATGTGAAATCTGGTTTTGGTTTTGAGTTCGGCCACAGAAGCTTTGTATGAAGCTGGGCAAGTCTTGCTCAGTGTCTTGATTTCCCACCTGTACAACAGGAGATAGGAATTTCTTTCTTCATCAGTCTTCATTCTCCAACAACAATGCTTCTTGAGTGGCATCATGTGGTTTCTAGTTATGAAAACAACGCAAATGAGCAAAGTTAATATTAACTGGCTACTCCAAGGCTCTATCTGGGCTCTCAGCATCAAGCCATTCTCGCTTTGTGATTTGTATCCTTACTGTCTCACGTGCTTGCCCAAGAGAATAAAGCTGATAAACTTGACCAGATGGAAACTTTTCTGAGCAGCAGATGTGGTCCCCGCTCTTGTCTGCTAGCCTTACCTTGCATTCCTGCAGCTCCATGGAGCTGACAGATGATGAGGAGTATCAGACAAAATAAATTAGTTGTAGAAGCATGCATGTTCAGAGACGAAAAGATACTTCTGTGTGCACGTTGTGGTTGCTCAAGGGTAGGCGAAGAGATGGCAAGTGCTTTGTCTTGGTATCAAATCCTGTTTGTGTTGGGTGGCGGTAGGAGATTGTTCCAGAGCGTTGTGGTGTGGAGCAGCTCTTTGTGGGGATGCTTGTACTATTCTTAGAGCTGAACAGACAAGGCAGCTTTTGCAGGAAGACTATGGGTCGGTGGTGTGTGTTGTCCACATACTTTCCCTTATTCCAGTGATTGATGCCTTTTGTTAAGGAATGGGAACAAATCTGATAGGAAAAAAAAAAAAATGGTTTGGGGGCAATCTGAGTGCATTTAAGGGGTTAGGGCATTGCTGTGGTTCTAGCTCCATGGCCTGTGGATAATTGGAAATCTCCATCATCTGGGCCTTTCAGTTCAGCTTCTCAGCAGGAGAGGCTGCACACAAGCAGGTTTAAAAAGGAGCCAGCTTCATAGGGCAGTGTGATTCAGCCCTTTTGTGCCCCAGCCATCAGTTTGTACAGTTGCTGGGAGTATTACACACCCTGACTGGTCAGCTGGCCCCTCGGTCTCTTCCTTATTCATGCTGAGCAAGGGGAATGCAATACTTGCCTTTCTTTGCTTCTCCAAAGGACTGGAAAATTAGCTCAGAAGACTTCTTCCTTTCATTCCCTTAATTGGGCTGAAATGACCTGGCTTGTGCAGACGCCTGTGTTGCTGCAGTGAATGCCCTCTCCCAGCTGCTCCTTGATTATGGTCCTTGGACAGCAACCTCATTACACACAGGCCCCACTGCCAGCCACTTGCCATTTAATGAAGGCTGCACGTGCCCCAGAAACACTGGTGCACTGCTGATGTGGGCAGATCCGTGCTTTTTGGCAGTGCAGATTCACGACATCAAGGAGAGCAGAGAGATCCTTTGTGGTCCCTGGTGCCTCTACCTCAAGCCATCAAAGGTTGGCAGAGGTAAAAGGAGGCCCAGGGTACTGCAAAGGCTACCTGGAGCTGCTGAGCTTGTTCCCAGGAGAAGAGTGCTCTGTAAACAGAGAGGAAGTAGAGGGTCCTTCCTGCTATGCCATTTGCTGGAGCTCCTTGGACTTTTCAAGAAGGTAGAAGTAGATCTGTGGTGAGCAACTTTGGGTTGGCATGTTGAGAAACCCAAGCTGTGCTTATCTATAAGCAGGTGGTTGGCTGGTAGGGAAAGCTTTAAAGTACAAGGCAGAGTCTGTATACCTAGGTATGTTAAGCTATGAAGTCATTAGGTAGTTCTGAACAAGTGAAATGCTTCTGCTGTGGTTTACCTGCATGTATGAGTAGATAAGATCAAACTTCCATTGTCTCACGGAGGCTTAATACATCGCTTAGAGTACTTTCAGATCCTAGGATGAGAAGGGCCAGCACAGAAGAGAAAAACATGACCTACTTCAATTAACACTTCAACTAACACTTGAATTTCTCACTGCAGACCCTGTGCTCTTTTGGTAGGTGAGTAGCTTCAGTGCATAATGGATGATGGAAACTTTGTCTTGGCTTGACACTCAAGCAGCCTGAGGCAGCATGAGCTCTGACCTGGGCTTTGCTCTAATATCAGGCTCAATAGCTGTTCTGCTGAACACATCAATGTTGGCATTTTGATTGGACAGGGCCTGGCAGGGTGATCAGCATTGAAAGCTTTATTTTGGGCTGATACCAATCACACAGAAGCTGCAGGAAGGCAGGCAGTGGGCACTCACCACATGTGATCAAGGAAGGACCAGTGTGTGAATGCTGATTCATTGGCTTTGGCCACTAATGGATCCAGAGTGGGATTTCTGTATCCCTAGCACAACTGGACTTTACCCTTGCTTGCCTCTCCATGACTCGACAAATAGCTTCCAGATAGAGAACGTGAGCTCACAAGTCCTTTTCACCTCATGGCCTCTCATTTGAATCCAGCCCTTGTCAGTTACTGAGAATTGCTATCATCTGTTCTCTCTTGTGAGCTTGTCTCTCATCACTCAGGGGATGCCAGAAAACCCACTGCTGGCACTGGGGATGGTTTCATCTCTCTCTGTTCTGAGCCTTACTCCCAGAATGATTGAGCAGGGTTCAGTGGTCTGTGCTGAGTATAATGGCTTACAGGAGTTCTTCAGGCGCCCAGTGCCACAACTTGTCTATCCCATATGTGAAAAGCTGGGCCATAGCAGTCCTTTGTCCTCAAGTGTAGCTGTTTGCTTGTTGAAACAATATCATAAGGAAACTGTTGCAGAAACAGGTTGCACCATGACCAAATGAGAAACTCAGTTTCTGGTAACCTTCTGCTACTTGGCTTTATTTTTCACCCTCTGAAAAATCCTCAACAGCTGCTGTTCCTCAAGCACCCAGGGCCCTGTCCGTCTCACCCGTGCCACTATTTGGTGATGAAGTAGCCAGTAAAACAAATGCTATTCTCAGCTGCTGCAAAGCAATCCTAGCACATGAAAGTTTGGGGGAAGAAAAATATGTATTAGTCTGCCTGATCTTCCTGCGAGGATATAGTTCTGTAGCAGGAGGCTCTGAGGCTCTATAGCATGTGAGGATGTGTTGGGGCACAGTAGAGGTGTCTCATTCTTTTGCCTTTTTGAAGGAAGCGATTAGATGTTCTCTTCTGATTTGATGTCTGTTATAAAGATACTTTGGCTCAGTGTCCCCTATCTGATGTCTGGTTTGTGGATTCTGGCATTTGTAGTCTGATGGGGTAAGGAGGGATGCCTTCTGAGAATACTCAGGTCTGGGATGTAGAGAGACCTGATAGTGAGCGAAGGCATGAGGAACCCCACCCTGCTCAGAGGAGGTGATTATGACTCTGCCAGGCAGCAGATAGCTTTGTCTCTTTCTCTGTATCCCTCTGAGTGTTCTCTGGATGGTTATTACTATCTAACACATGCAAAAACACGCTGTAATGGAAGTGCCTGTGTGCTTTCAGGGCTGGATGAATCAAAGCAGAAAAGAGCAGTAACCTGTGTAGAGTTTAGCCCAGCAGCTTCCTAGGAACGGGAACACTTTCCTTTCCTTTCTTGAAGGCTGCAAGCAATGTCTTCACTTCATTGATGGTAAGGCTGAAGTTCACCTGCTGCCATGGTGCCTGCTTCTAAACGTCAAGGGCAAGGCAGGTAGAATAATCCAGTCTTACTCCTTAGCTTTCGGCATAGATCAGCATGATGGTTAGAGCAATCTCACAGAGTGGCTGAGGTTGGAAGAAACCTCTCAAGGTTGGCTTGTCCAACTGTCCTGCTCCAGCAGGGCCACCTTAAGCCAGTTGTCCAGGACCAGGTCCAGAGAGCTCTTTATCTCCCAGGATGAAGACTGCACATCTGTCTGGGCAACTGGTGTTGGTGCTTGGTCACTGTCATAGTAAAAAAAAAAAAAAANAAAAAAAAAAAAAAAAAAAAAAATGTTTCCTGATGTTAACACATTTCAGTCTGAGCTCTTTGCTTCTTGTTCTGTCACTGGGCACCACCGAAAAGAGCCTCACTCTGTCTCTTTGTATCCTCTCCAAAGGCATTTGTAGACATTGGTAAGATCTTACCTGAGCCTTCTCCAGGCTAAACAGTCCCAGCTCCTTCTGCCTTTCCCCATAGGAGAGACTTCCCACAGGCCTTCTCTCCAGAACCCCAATAATCTTTGTGGCCCTTTCCTGGACTCTCCCTGGTATGTCCATGTCTCTCTTGTACTGGGAGCCAAGAACTGTACATAGGACTCCAAGTGTGGTCATACCAATGTTGGGTGGAGAGGAAGGATCACCTCACTCGGCCTACTAGCAACAGTCCAGGATACAGGATGAGGGGTAATGGTTTTAAGCTGTAAGAGGGTAGATTTAGACTAGATATTAGGAAGAAATTATTTACTGTGAGGGTGGTGAGACACTGGAACATGTTGCCTGGAGAAGCTGTGGATGCCCCCTCCCTGGCAGTGTTCAAGGCCAGGCTGGGTGGGGCTCTGAGCAACCTGGTGTAGGGGGACGTGTCCCTGCCCATGGCAGGGGGGTTGGAACTTTGGAACTAGATGATCTTTAAGGTCCCTTCCAACCCAAGCCATTCTATGATTCTATACCATTAGCCCTTTTTGTGGCAAGGGCACACGGCTCATCTTCAACTTCAGTTGGCCCCCACTTCATTTTCTGCCAAGCTGCTTTCCAGCTGGCTGATCCCCAGCATGTACTGGTGCATGGCATTCCTCCCCAGGTGCAAGACTTTGGAATTCTCCTTGTTGAACTTCAGGAGGGTCCTGTCAGCCTTTTTCTCCAGCCTGATGAGATCTCTCTGGATGGCAGTGTGACCCTCTGGCATATAATCTACTCCTTCCAGTTTTGTGTCATCTGCAAACTTGCTGAGGGTGTACTCTGCCCCATCATCCTGATCGTTAAAGTCATAGGACTTCATGAAGATGTTGGGCAGGATTGCATCCACTATAGGCCTCTGGGATACATCACAATTTACTGGCCTCTGACTAGACTTTGTGCCATTGGTCACAGTGCTCTCAGCTTGGCTGTTCACAAAGTTCTCAGTTTGCTGTCTACTCATACTTTATCAGCTTCTCCGTGAAGGTTCTTGTTTTCTGTATGTTGTTGAGATATAACACTAATTTCTCTGCAAGTTCTCTGCAGTTGTCTATGGCACTTCTGTCCTGCCCCATGATGTTTGACGCTACGTTCGCCTTGCAGGTGTGCTGCTAGTAGACTGTCATTCTGATCACACATCTCTCCTTGGACATCCTCCACTATTGTTTCAGCCCAGGCACAGTGTGTTGGCTTGTCCATTCCTAGGGCCAAACGCTTTTGCTGTTCTCCCTTAATTCCTTCCTTTGTTCCTTGTTTTGCCTCAATGCTTTACTGATCTGAGTTTTCAACACATGCGAAAGTGCAGCAGTTCAAGAGGGAGATGGATGAGTGAATCCGTATGGGTGCTTCTCTTTGGAAATACTCATCGATCTCTTTTCCCCTAGATACCTAGCCATGTTGCTTAGCCTTCTTTTCCCAGAAGCCTGTGTGTTAGTGGATGTAGCTGTTTGGACTGTCATGTGGCTAGGTACCATTGGCTGTGTCCAAGCATGAGCCAGTAGCAAGAACATCTGCTAAAACATCTGAGACTGTTCCTTGAGGTTCTGCTTTGGATCTTGAAAGAGAATCTGGGGACTGCGTTGGTCAGGGTGCTCTGGAGTGTACCAGAGAGCTTGAATGAGTTAACAGAAGAATGTCTTGAAGGGAAGAGAGATCTCTGGGTTAGGAAGGGGAAGAGGAGGATAGGAATCAGTGGAAACAACTAGATCATTTATTTTTGGTATTAAGATTCCCAAAGGGACAATAACAGCACCTGGCACCAGTGGCAGTAAATTATGAGTCTGAGGTTAAAGCCGATGGCTTATCATTTAGATTGGCAGGCTTGCTGGCTACCTGCCCAACCCTGCTGTCTTTCTTTTTTCTCTGAGCTCTAAAGCCTGGTAAGAAGGTATTAGGCTAGAGCTGGTTCTTTGCCTGCAGACCAGGGAGAGGAGATATTTAGGGCATATGGGTGCCACTGGCATATGTCCTGGGGATGTGACATAGGGAGATGTTCTGAGTGACACTGGTGGTGCTATGTGAGTTTTGAACTACTGGTGTGACTCTAAGCGGTAGGTAGGCCTGCAGGGAGAAAATTTGGGCAAGAGAGTCTGTAATGGGCCATCCTATGGTAACTGGAAGAGGTGAACGGGCTCAGCAATTGAAAGGCAGGCAGCACTGCCTGAAGAACCTGAACATGGCACCTCTGAGAGGAGGAGGAAAGAAACATAAGATGCTCCCATCTCTGGTGCCAGAATCTGTCTGCACATGAATCAAGAATGCTGGGCTCTTGACCCCTATCATTTTTATCTCTCTCAAAGCACTGCTTAGAGTAATACCCGCTGAACTAGCAGAAGGCAAAGCCCAGCGTCGCACACCTACTGGCAGTGGCTTATGGTGGGCTGCAGCAGGCCACAGCAAACATCCCTCAGCAAAACCTAGAGATCCTAACTGCAGCAATGACACAGCTGGGCAAAATGTGAAGTGGGGTGAATGATTGTCACAGAATGGGCACTGGTTTGGATACCCTAGGGTGGCCACCCTTTTGGCATACATCTGTCTCTTTTGTGTTGTCTGCTGTGGGCCCTTTTGAAGATAGTTTTCCAAAGGATATTTTGTTTCTCGTTTTGACACAACACAATGCAGAAGGATAATGCTGGCATGCTCCCTCTCTCTGAATTCAGCCCAAGTAGCCTTAAGGGCCTGGCAGATTAAGAAGTTCTGCTGCAACCTGTTCATGCTTTTCAGCAAGACCAGTTAATAGATGTTGCCTGTAAGTGAAGGTCGGGGCCTTGTCTCTAGTGCTCTCTAGAATAGAGCAGGATTATCCTCACCTCCTTGTCCTTGCCATGTCTGGACAAGAAGGAGTGCCTGGGTTGGGTGCCAGTGCGGCTGTTTCCTTGGCCAGATACCTCTTCCTTCCCACTCCTCCCTCAGCATGTGGCTCATTGTGATACAAATATCTCATCGTTGCCTGGGGAGAAAAGGAGTTTGCAGGCGGCTTTGCCATATGCTGTAACTGCCCATGTTGTATTCGGTCTGCGGATGAATGGATCTCTCTTCAGGCGTGAGAAGTTGCATCTTTGGCTTACGGTAACAGTCTCTGAAAAGGAGAGAACCTTACAGTTAGCTTCTTCAGAGGAACCGTGAGGTGAGTTTGAGGAGACTGGAAAGGATAAGCAGCTGTTTGGAACCGAGCTGGCTGTTCCTGGTGTAGCCCAGAGAGCGTGTGATGGTAGTGTCAGTTTTCTGATCACTTTTCTGACTTGATTATGTAGATTGAGAAACTGAAATGAGTGGAAGAAATAGGTTAGGCTTTTCCTTTTGTTCCTCCCCAGCTGTCACCACTAAGCATTGAATTCCCAGCTTAAGCACTTACACAAGTGAGTGTGGGTCAGCACCCACAAGATAACAGGAGCTGCTGCTGCTTAAATATCAGACTGTAAGAGGCTTGTTCAAAGCACTGCATGGAAGCGATGGTAGCAAGAAATGGAAAGCAAGAGCCTGCTTTTCCCTCTGCTGTCCCCTGGCACTGCATAGCCCTGTACCTCTGACATTAGGATGCTTTCGTTGTCCAGCTTCCCTTGGTACTCATGCTTGAGAGGTGACTCGGGTGTCTTTGCACCCCACAGTCTCCTGGGGGTCAATGCCTGTGAGCAAGAAGAAAGGAGGGAGGTGGTAGTGCCAGTTCAGAAACAGCAGAAACAGAGTCTTGTGGTGGTCTTGTGATGGTGCAGATTAACTATTGATGCCAAGCTTTTGTGCTCTGGTTTAGCTACCACAGACTGAAAGCAGGCAGCTTGTCTCAGAGCATGTCTGAGATTTGAAACCACAGCAGCCATTACTGTTCAGTGGGCAAAAGCTGGCTGAGCTTTTAAGGCCAAGTCTGTGACTAGAGTAAACACTCTAGGAAATACTGTTTTTTGAGAAGAGTTTTGGCGTGGTAGAACAGTCAGCCTGGCTTCAGCAACACAGCTGTCCTTGGCGTGGGCTGGGGTTTAGCTCAGATTTTCTGCCTTAACTCTGAATAGCCTCTCCATTGTTGGCTCACATGAGAGCCGCGCTGCTGGGCTCTGCTCTTGCTGTCTTTAAGCCAGCTGATGTCAATGGGAGTTTTGGGCATTGGTCCATGGCTCATCTCACAGGAAGAGGCACTCAACAGAGGCATCTACTTCTCATGTAAATGGAGAGAGTGTTAAACCAGTGCAGATTCACCTCTAAAACTCTCTGCTCTTCTCCAGAGCTGTGTTCCCAGATACATAACTCCAGTTGAGCTGCAATTGATTTTGAGGAAATGATGATACATCATTACACTTTTCTTGAAATGCAAGGTTTCAAACAAAAAGAAAGTTCAGATAGACCCTATCAAGTTTGTTGGTTTTCCTCATTGATAATGATCCTTTTCAATCATCTGTTGTTGTACTTTGCTTGCTCATTTAGAGTACCTTCCATAGGAATGAATTTGCAAAACTTGGGATTTTCTGGAGTATTAGAAACTTACTGTAAATGAGAAGTCTGTGGTCATGCTGATACTAGGACAGAAAATTTATTTTTATTTCTAAAAACATACTTGTGTTTTAAAATCCTTGCATATTCTTGGGAGGTATAATTTAACCTTCATATGTTTGATCATGGAAAAACGAGGTTGAACGGTAGTTATAGGAAGGACAAAACCACAAATTACTTCAGAAGTTACTTCGCAAGTGCTGTAGGCATGCTTATTTTTGACAGCATGGATGAGTCCTTTGCCTACCTGCGAAGAGTTTAGAAATTTTCTGTCTTGCATATTGCTTCACAGGCTCATCAGACACTCCTACAGGCTCTGGCATGATGGTGTGTGGGGACAATACAATTAAGAAACAAGGAACAATCTTCCAAAATGCAAAGCTAGATGGTCCATGTGGTTCCTAGTATAGGCAGAGAGATCCTTGAAGTAGAGCTGGTCAGGTGCCTGGCTTTCTTACTGCTCTAAGTCCATACATTACAGATGATGTGGTTTGCAGCTGGGAAAACCACCACAGCTCAGGGAATGGCGCTGGGTTTGTTCAGGGAAGTCTGTTGCTGCTGTTGTTTGCTGTAGATACAGGAAAGACAGACAAGCCTAACACAAGAACATGGTGTACCTGGTTAGGTGAGGCTGTCTATTGAGCATGTCTTCATGCAAGTCTCCAAACCTAAGCTGCAATGCTTTGTTCAGAGCTCTGATTGAAGCAGCTTAATGATTGTGGTGCATGTATTTTCATTGTAGTTCTGAATTTGGTGGGCTATGAAATGAATCTCTTAACTTACCGTTTTCAACTTAATATAATTTCCTTTCATTGTCTGAGGAACCTGCAGCTCTGTTAGTTTCTGAGTGTTGTTAGAGGAATGAGTGTAATTGTTAGCAGTGGAAATGGTGCTCTTGGAAAAACATTTTGAGTGAAGATAGATACTTCTAGTGCAGCATCTTTTTTGATATTCGTGTATCTCTTCATTCATTATCCATCTAATAGTCTTTTCAAGTCTCTAATTGCCGCAAGAAATGTAGAGAGTATTCTTGATGTGCCAATTTTTAGTTTCTACATTTTGCAGCGTCTTTTATTATGGGCAGCTTATGCTAAACATCCTATGGAAAGGCCCTGGTGATGGGTGAAAAGGTAAACCACAAGAAGCAGAGAAAATTTATTATCTCATGGTTGCTGATAGGGTTACAAGTAGTAAGCAGCAGTAGTTAATGCTGCAACTTTGAGACTTTGATGTTACTTGGTCCACTGTATAGAATGGTACTGAGCTGAGGCACTGGTTCACTTGCTTTCCAGATGCAAGCATCTCAATTGCTCAAACACCCTCTAAACTATTCATATAAATGTAGTTTAAATTCTTGCTTTTATTATCAACCTTCTCTCCACAGAGGATCATAATGAACTTGGCCTTGAGACATTCAGGCCTCCATTGTATTCTTTTTCTTCTTTTAAGGAGGTGATCTGAACTTCTCCTGTTCTCCAGTGTGGTGGGTGAAAGAGCTCTCTTGGTTTTAGAATGTGACCATTCCATAAGCATGAGAATTGGGGAAAAAAAAAAAAAAAATGTCCAGAGTGATTTGTTCCTCTCTACTCTGCCTTTGTGAGGCCTCACCTGCAGTAATGCAGTAATGCAGGCCCTCAGCACAAGAAAGACGTGGAGCTGTTGAAGTGGGTCCAGAGGAGGTCACGAAGGTGATGGGAGGACTGGAGCACCTTTCTTCTGGAGAGATGCTGGGGAAACTGGGCTTGTTCATCGTGGAGTAGAGAAGGCTCCAAGAAGAGCTCATTGTGGTCTTCCAATACCTAAAGGGAGCTTATAAACAGGAAGGAAACCAACGTTTTACATAATCTGACAGTAATAGGACAAGGAGGAATGGTTTTAAACTAAAAGAAGGGAGATTTAGGTTACATATTGGGAGGAAATTCTTTACTCAGAGGGTGGTGAGGCACTGGAACAGGTTGCCCAGAGGATAGATGCCCCATCCCTGGAGGCATTCAAGGCCAGGTTGGATGGGCCCTGGGCAGCTTGGTCTAGTGGGTGGCAACCAGCCCACAGCAGGGGGTTGGAACTGGATGATCTTTAAGATCCTTTCCAACCCAAACAATTCTGTGATTTTGTGATTGATTAGCATGTTGAAATTGATGTGTGTGTCATGAGCACTGGCATGTGTTATACAGGCTCTGGTACAAAGCTTACAGGCTATTAACTTGCAGATTTATTTCCAGGTATTTGGGAAGTAGATCTTGGTGCAGATAGTGGAGTGGCATATGTGAAGTCAGCAGTCCTCCAACTATTTCTTCATGGATGCAGCTCTGAGGGTTGCCGTGTTCTGCTAACGCCTGCTTAGAATTCTGTGTAGTGGCCTACTTCTGGCTTTGAGCTTGCACATCACCGCTTCAAAAAGTTGGCAGGGAGTGATGTCCCATGTGCTGGCACCCATGGAGGGCAAATGGAGATGTTGAAGCTCTGTACGTTTAAGTGTCCAGGGAAAACTACTGCCAGCTGAACTAGTTGCATTGCTTCTCATGTCAGAGAGGCTTCTGTGTTGTCAAGCCACATGCAGCCCTGAGGAGATGGACAAAGGGGATGCAACAGGGTATCAAAGTCCCCAAGTGCTCATTGGCAGCACTGAAGAGGAACCATATACCTACTTAGAAGGATGAACAAAGCACCAGGCAGGGCATGTGGGTTCCTCTGAAATCCTTGCAAGCTGCTTGCATGGGTACAGGCCTAGGCTGGCCCTTTCAGCATTGGTAGATCAAGCTCCATCACAAGCTGTGAGCTTCATCCTGTGAACAGCAGCCCAGGCCCCATGCGCAGTGCAGAGCTGCACTGAGAGGCAGGTGCAGGCCGGCACTGCTGCCTTGGGACCTGGCCTGGGAGAACGTTTTGTGAGCACAGTGGTTCATTACATGCTTTATAAAAGGATTAGCTCCCTGGAGTAAGAGGCCTTTATCCTATTAGCTAGCCAGCCACTTCAGCATGTTCGCATGTCACTGCTGTGTATATGAGGTTCGATGGGGGAACACGGAGACAAGTAGATGGTAGGGTGGAGAACGTGGGAATGGTTGGGTTACTTCATCATTTCTTTCTGTGGTTATTAATGTTCTGCTATTACCATTTACAGGACATTTATATGAAGACAAAAAAAAGTCTCTGGTCTGTTAATCATTTTCTGGCCTGTAATTTCTAGTATAGTACTTATGTAAAATTATTTTCGTTTGCCCTTGCAAACAAATGGGTCTCACAAATTGGCATAGTCCTATGAAAGGAGAAGATGCTGAGATGTGCTTTGAGGCTGTGCAGACATGGCATGCACGTGTGTCTCAGAAGGGGAAGAAGCGGGGCTCTGTACCCTATGTTCAGACTCTGTGGAGCCCGAGCCAGCCCCCTAGCTTGGGATGTTTGCTTGTTTGTTTCTCTGAGACAGGCTTGTTTTGGCTTCCCAGAGCTATTTACGCAGTTGGTCTGCACTTGGCTTGTTCAAAACTTCTCCACTGTCCACAAATCCAAGTTCTCATCTGAAGATATGACCTTGTGTATTTTCTGTTTAAAGTTACCTTTGTGTGTGTTCCTGGCAGCACTGGCTTTAACCCAAAACAAGGGCTGGCATCCTTTGCTGCGTTCAGTTGCAGAGATGATGGGAGGCAATTTGAAGTCACCTTTGGAGGTTACCATTGTAAAGAGCAGGCTATGTGTGCCTTCTGTGCCACTGAAAAATACTTTCTATGGTTTAGAGCAGTGAGTATATCCCATGTTGCCCTGTTCTGAGAAGCTCCACTAACAGCAATCTTCTGTCTAAAAATACATGGCAAAAGGGTGTGTTCCAGGTTCTGCTCAGACGAACCCACTGATCTCCGCTGGCCGTCTTCTGTGGTGGATTAGGGGTAGACACAGTATGTTTCTTATACCTTCTGAAAAGTCAGTTTGGCTAACCACACACACCCTTTATGACAGTTTTTGGGCTGGCAAACAGGCATTCAGACTCAATAATTTATCCTTTTACCCACAGATACTTGATATCACCATCTAAAACATTCAGGTTGGCTCAAATCACAAAGAAATTGGCTTAAAAATCTAGAGACCTGAAACAGTTGTCATCTGTTTTTTTCTTTTGCCATCCATGCATCCAGCTATGCTTTCCTCTGCTAGGCATAACCTGTGTGCGCTCTCTTCTGGAAACCTGCTGTCTCAGATGTCCGGGCTGTTCGCTGTCTGGTATGCATGAGGCCTTGTGGCTGGCCTGTGAAACCACAGAGCCTGCAGAGTGCCTTGTAGTGCTTTCAGATAGCTGAGTGTGGTGGTGCGGGTGTCTGGGACACCCTGTAGTAATGCTTATGTCCCTTGGGGTGCTGGAACAGCCATCTGTGAATTCTGTGTCCCTGTAATGTCACAGCTGACAAGTCTGTACCTTTCACNTTTTTTCTTTTTTTTTTTTTTTTTTTTTTTTTTTTGCTTCTTTCCCAGGCTATACAGCTGTGTGATTTTTCAGAGCCCTCTCTGTGTCTTCCTCTGTGCTTAGAGGAAACTGTGTTTACTCTATGGCCTGACTTGTGCTAATGTCTTAACCCCTTCTTGGTGCACTCAGGAGGCAAGGTTTAAGCAGTGAGCAGCAGGAGGGCCTGGGGCTGCTTGTTTTGAGCCCCCAGGACCACGGCAGATAAAGAAGCAGGAGGCAGCGTGCCTTCTGCCTTAACTCTGCCTGCGGCAGAGTCCATGGGAAGGGAAGGCTTTGGAGTTGCATCCAAAACAAGTCTCTGGTTGTTGGTCACAAGCTGGAACTGCAAAAGTGAGGCAAAGTATAGAGACATCAGATGACACGTTAGACTGGACTGGATGTTCTCTGTGGACAGCTTTGGAGCCAAGGCCAGGAATGAAGGGAGGAAACGGTCATGTTGGCAACCCTGAATTGAAATCCTTGGAAGTTTTCTCTCAGGAGCCGCTACCATGCCTGCCAGCTGTGAAACCAGACCCCTCCTCCCTTCCTAAGCTGTAGGGAGCAGGAGGGCCAGACCAGAATATGAACTCTGGCAGCTTTGGCATGTGCGGAAGAGTGATAGAGAATTAATGAATCCTGCTGTTTCTTTTTATTTTTGTTACTCCACAAGTGCTGGAGTTTTCAGTCAGGTCCATTTCCTGAACAAATGGAGTTCTGCGTTTTTGTCAGCCCTCAAAGAAAACTCAGCGAGGGATTTGGGATTGGCGAGGAGTGAATAGATGAACCATCTGATGTACCCTGCAGATCAGCGGACTCGGACTCTGCCAGACCAGCAGGGGAAGCGGCAGCTGAGCCAGAGATGCTCCATACACAGTGGTCAGTTCGCCAACCCCAAATTCAAATTAAAGGGCTAGTGGTGAAAGTGCCAGAGCAAATCTGGCCTACTGATCTGTGTCTGGAGAGACAGGGCTTCCGTACAGACCCAGAGCATGTTTGGAAACCATATGCTGCAAAGATGACTGAGGAGCAGTAGAAAACCAGAGTTACCTACAGGCAGGCAGAAGGTCTGTTTGCTTAGACCATAACTGTGTAAGCAGGTGACAGTGTTTGCATTAGCTGTGGCTCTAATATGATATTCAGGGAGGGCTTCAAAGAGCAGCTTGTAAGCTGAGTAAGTTATCTGCTCTCTGGGCCTTGGGAGTGGTGGTCTGCCAGGTGGCAGACCTTGCTGGCCAGACTTTGACTCAAACCCTTCTGCAGGGGGCATTGCCCAGAACCAGCAGCCAGGTGCCACTCTATTGCAATCGCCTGCGCATCTTTCCTAATTTATATTTGACTGGCTTGCTCTTTTTTAGAAAGGGATCCCTTGTGGGAATACATGCTGCTTCTGCAGTTAAAACTGACCTGTGATTCAGGGCCATCTCTTATTTGCTGTTGATTCTCATCCATTTCACTTAGTAGCGACAGCCAAGTCTCTCCTGGTAATGCACAAAATGAAGCGCCTAATGACACCATGTTGGAGGGGATTTTGTGACCACAGAAGGAATTTTGTTGTGGTTTTCATGGTCCACTGTTTGCTGAGTGTGTGATCCTTGGCAAGTCTCCCCAGTACACGCTTTGGTGAGGTCTTGTCTGTTTTCTTCATAGGAATTTATTCTCAGTGATCACTTACTAATCAGCATTTCCTCTGCTGCTGTTTCCAGAGGCACTAAGCAATATTTACGCTAAAATAGAGACCTTAGGTTCATAGTACTTGCTGGCCAGAGTTGCTGCCTGAAAAACAGGGGCTCCTCCCTCTGACAGAGGTGGGGGCCCTTTATGACAGTGTTCAGAGACTATGTTTTGAAGAGGGTTCAGACTGAGGATAAATGTGCCTCTCCCCCCCCCCCA
>VXAV01002410.1:545333-606438 GCA_013399715.1 Alectura lathami | reverse complement strand
TCCTCTTGGCCCTCTGAGGGGAGGGCTCCTTGGCACTACCTGAGCCTCAGCCAAGAAGGCTGGCTGGGTCCAGGGGGACGGAATGAGCGCAGCGATGCGCAAAGGCTTCATCGGCCACTGTTGTGCCTTCCCGTTGTCCCCACTTGTGTGGACGGGCAAGGGGAGTTAACAGCAGGACAGGTGGAAGGAAAGAACAAATTTCAGAAGGCTGGGAAGTTTCCAGAGTCTGTCTGTTTTCTGGAGCATCTGAAGTTACTGGCATTTGTTAATTCTGCTGCCTGCAAGTTCTGAGGCAGCCTGTGAGGAACTGGTTGTAGGCCATGGCTGCTGTTTTTTTCTTCTTGTGTGCAGTTCTGTACAGCTAGATTTGGCAGCCAGGAAGAGGAACGTCACTAACTTTGCAGGAGGCAGTTTAAACTTGTCTGTTGATAATAGAGAATTTTAATAATGAGGACTTTTTCATTTTGTTTTGCCTTATCGTATCTTAGAAGGGCCGCGAGGGCTTTAATGCTCACTGTACATTGCCAATAATAGCACAGATTTTCTTGTTGCTCTCTTTAATTTTTCTAGGTCCTAATCACGTGTCTATGCAGCAGTCAGGCCAGAACACTATGCCCACAACCTCTCTGAGTATGACTGTCAGCAGTCATGGAACTGGGCCTGGTTATAGCCATACAGTGCCTGCATCTCAGAATGTGCCAATGCAAGGCCAGGGGTCAATAGGCAATTATGTCTCTCGAACAAACATCAACATGCAGTCTAATCCAGGTAAACTCCCTCTTCCTCCTTCTGGGCCAACTTGACATTTCAGTGACCTCAGAGGTTTACCACACATGAATGTGTTCTGTAAATATTTTCTGTACACAAACATGCAAGAGGAAAAGCCTGAAGATGTCTCTGAATTTTAAGGTGTCAGGCACCGGAACAGTTTCAGACTTGCTTTAACGTACATTGACTTGCCATGGTTAAGAACAAGTTGTGGAAAAGAGGATTAGCTAGAAGTGCAGCAGCACTATCTGGCAGCAGATCTCATGGCTGCAGGAGGGGTGGGAAAAGCACCTTTATCCCAGCTGAAGGAGCCTGCCAGCCGGAGAGTACTGCACAGTGACCATCTGTGCATTACTGCCACATTTGTGTGGTTTTATATTGATACTTCACACTGCCTGAAGGGCATAGAGAGACTAGCAGACAACTCAGGATTTACTTCTTGACTTGTAGAAATGATTGCTACCAAATATTGAATGGGATGTCCAATGCTTTTTTTTTTTTTTTTTTTTTTTTTTTTTTCCAAACAAACAAAGCCACATCGTTTGTTTCTTTCTGTATTTATGTTTTTTGTGATAGGCACTCAAGCTTTGGCGGCCTTGTTGTTCCTGGAAGACTTGGAACAACTGGACAGCTGGCTGGTAGTGTTAACAGTGTGGAAGCAAAGTGTCTTAGAGCTGAGGAGAGGTTTGTTTGTTTTTTAAATACTTGGTAATTTGGTCTGATTAAAACTTTGTATCCTGTTAACAAGTGACAAACACCTCCATGCCTTCAGTCGGAAGTGTACCAGTCCTTCTGTGGAGGGTCCTCAGCAAAACTAAAGAAAGGGAAAACTTCTGTTCTGCTTGATGTTCTTCCAGAAGCCTGGTTTGGGGTCAAGTTACAGCACATTTACAGAACACAGGCTTGTTTTTTTTTTTTTTTTTTTTTTTTTTTTTTTATTGCTTTGAAATCTTACTCATTAAATAAGTGAAAAGCCCTTCCAAATTTTTAAGTTGGAACAAGGTGGTTGTATGTCAGTATGTAGTGTTTGAAGTGTGCTGATTTAATGTAAATTAAATGACGGGTTAAGTTGCATGAAAGTTTCTAAGCCCCCTTGTGCCAAATCAGCTAAGCTGGTGTGGAAGAATATTAATATTAAAGTATTTAAGCTTCATCCAAGTGTGTACAGGCCCTTAGGTTTAAAACTACATCCAGATAATGAAGTTAAATTACTAATAAAATCAATAGGAAATAGAGCTGTTGCTTTGTCCTTTGGAAGTAATGAAAATGATGCTATTAGAAAAACAGAGATGTGCATATAAAAAGCAGATGTAAGATGAAGGGTGTTTATTAATATACAAGCTGATATTTTGTACTGTACACTGATTCAAGAGATTGTCCAAACTCCTAAATATTTGAAAATCAAGGTGTGATGCCTGGCATTGAACTGTTCATTGCTAGAGTTTTTTAAATATTTATTTTTGAACCTCAGTAGTGTGACATAAATTCATCATTCTTGAGGATTACGCTATTCATAGAATGACCTTGCAATAAGAATGTCTATATGTTTTGTTTGCTAATATAGGTTACAATCATCTGGGTGACACAGTAGCTTGCGTGTATAAGCAAATACACGCATGCGGTGCTTCAAGTGCTGCTGCCCAATTAGAGATTTCTCCTGACGTGAGTCTGAGTGAGAGGGCTGTGCTCTGCGAGAGAGAGGGCTGGTGTTCCATCTCTGCTGTCAGTGTGGTATTTTGATGCGGCAGCGACGTGCTGCAAAGCTGTGCGTAACCAGTTCCGAGGTGCATTACAGTGCGTTTATTCAGTGAACATCTAACCCTCCAAGTGATTGTTTCCAGTTCCTGCAGCTTCATTTTAGATCCAGGTCCAGGAGGGAGAGAGTCTGGGTTATGAGCAGAGAGCATTTGTGTAACAGGAGGTGGGATTGGTGAGGGGATTCTTAGGCTGAACTGATTCTGCAGTTTTCTGGGAGTTTAACCCTAATATGTTCCAATTCAGCTGTAGTTTTAGAGCGAGGCATAACTCTTGTGCCCTCAGAAAGACTTTCCACATTTTCTTATTCATGTCATTTCCTTCTTTTAAGTAGAAGCCACAGCAGATAATAAAAACTTTCCATCATGTAAATAATAGTGCTCCCAAGTTGCAGGTTTCAGCTCTGATGCCAACACTTCTGTCTAAGACCAGCAGGAGGGACTTTTTAATTGAAATAGTGAGGCTGAGCACAGGCACTGCCTCTTTTTCTTCCATTTCCTTTTCTGCAGGTGGAAGAAAATCTCAGGAACCAAACCCTACGGTTTGTTCTCTGCTCTGCTACTAACATTCTGCATAACCTTCGGCAAATCTCTGCTCTTGTCATAGCTCTTGAAAAGTAACGTGAGGAAATAAAACTGTTCTTCCAGATTGGCCTAGTAGTTAGGAATAATCCCAGGGTTACTAAGCTGATTAATAAACTGAATGTGTCACCCTTTTTATAGGCTGTTCCCCCTGGCTTTAGGCTACTGAAAGTCATGTAGCCAAAGAAAAGTTATTTCAGCTCTGCCTGTATCTATGTAAATAGCAGTTAATGAGTTGCTGGTCTCCTGGTCGGCTCCAGAGGGAGGATGAGGAGAGGCTGCAGTGGAAAGTCCCCAGCTGTTGCTAGGCACCACAGCGTTGTAGCTTCCTTGTCCAAAACTGTGTTCAGGTTTGGCAAGGAAAGGGAAAACCAAGTGATGGAAAACCCTACAGAGATGCTTGGCTTACTTTCTGTAAAGCATGGCTTTACTGTGCTGGGTGCGGAGAGCGTGTGGCTGCAAGTGAGGTGGAAGCAACTTGATCAGATAGAATAACATTCAATAACTGGCCTTCTATTTATTCTTTCTTAGCTGCAGGATCGTGTGGCTCACTTGTTCTGTCCCTTCTGTTCCTTCCACTGTTTTGTCTCTTCTGTCTCTCTTGGACCCCTGCAGTGAAGCTCGAAGAGTTCAGCACAAGTGGTCTTGCCATGTTTCCAGTTTAAGTGGAAGCAGAAAAACCCAGCTATTGCAGAGGGTCTCTGCTCAGGTTTATGCTCCAATTCTACAGGCTGTGGATGAGGGGGTGTCAGACTTTGATTTTACTACTGAGTCCATCAAGTGGCACACTGGAGATCACAATTAACTAATACAAGTTGTTTTGTAGGGCATCCTGTTCTTGCTACATACTGCAAGCTCTTTGAACCGCAGCAAGCAGCATTAAGATCCTTATACGATTAAAGCTCAGCATGACAGCATCAGCAAAAAGAGCACCTCCGTTTTCTGCCAGAAGCGTAGGACTTGAGATACAGCTGAGCACTTGAATTCCTCCTAGTGGAGTCTGGCTGGTTGTGATCCACCCACAGCTCATTCAGACTTTTCAGTCAGTCTGTCAACTCTGAAGGTAGCTGCACTGCTGTAATTACTATCTCTGTTGTTCCTCTCTGTTTGTCTCAATACAAGGCCAGGTCTGAGTACATTTAGGGTCTTGCTGCCTCTGCTGATTTGTAGTTGGGAAACTGTGTTTTGTGGCGCCCTGGTGAAGTCATCAGGGGATCTGGGGATGGGACCTCACTAGGCATTGGACCCTCTTGGTTGGACTGGAAAATGTTGTGCTTTTCCCCTTTCAGCAGGGGATCCTCTGGTGCTGCTGAGAGGTGTTATGGAATGCAGTGTCACAGCCTCACTCCCCCGTCCTTGGGGGTTCAGCCAAGTCCTGTAAAGCTCAGCTTTACAGCTGTCTGGAGAAACTGAGAGTTTGTCCTCAAACCACACGGCTTCTAGTCAAATGGGATGTGGCAGGATATGTACTGCTCTAACAGCTTTCTTCCCCCAAAGGACAGGACGAGGAGACCCAATTCTCACTTTCATTGCTTGACTCCACTTTCTATTGCATGCTTTATCCCACCAGTGGGCTTGTGACTTGTGACCTTACAACTTCGCTTTGCGCTTCCCTGCACCCTGAGGTTTGTAAGCCCCACCAGGGTCTCCCTGCTCCTTGGTCTTTTTCACTGAGTGATTGTGGAGGACCTTAAAGGCAGTAGCTTCACAGTGAACACCAGCCTTACAGTCATTGCCTTGCAGCATGGCTGGGAATGGAGCCCTGCGTTTTTATAAGGAGTCTCAGTGAATTACTTGCTTAGTTGGACAGCACAGGCTTGGGTTAGTTCAGCTCAGCAGTCCCCTTTGTCTCCTACCTGGTTTGTTAAAAGACCAGTTGAGTCCTTTCAGGTTAGAGCCCTGGGGTTGTGCTGACATGGCAGCCTGTGCTTCCAAGTCAGACCCAGGGGCAGAGACATCAGGTGTGGCTACCAGTGAGCCCTTTGGCTAAGGAAGACAACATTGGGATTCACCTGCAAAAGGGTTAAAAGTAAAATCCCAAAAGTCTTGCAGCACCCCTGTGCATGCTTTGACAATGAAATGCACTTTCTCAGACCCCAAAGTACCCATGTACAGGTTTCAAGATGTGCTGCGGCGTCCTTCTTTTTGCCAGACGTGTGCAGTGAGTGTGCTGAGGGCTAGATTTTGGATTGGAATAACTGGTGTGCGTAGAAGCGGCGAGTGAGTTTCCAGCTCCCTTTCCAACTTCATGGTGGCTGTGTAGGTTAGCATTGCAAAGATGTGTTTGTGGGTCTCAGAATGGCAGAAGCCATTCTGAAGAATGTTGGAGGTGTGGGATTCCCATTGCACAAGTACTTTCTACTGGAAGAGAACTGTTCCTTCATCTGAGCACTGTCTTCAGCTACTAATTTTGCAGTGAGGCTTATGTGTAAATATTTTTTAAGCTTTTTGAGTTTCCAGTCCTTTACCATGTTGCTTTTTTTCTCATCTTTTTACTGGAAAAAGCAGAAGCTTCTTACGAAAGGAGTAAGGAAATAGGAAGGACTCACTATTTACTGTCCATATTAGTAGGACGGTGGGATTTTTTCCACAGGTTTTCTGTTTTAAGAATATCATCTGAGAAATGCTTCGGTTGCTTTGTTAAAGTGTGTGTGGGGGGGAAGTGTTTTCCCACCCATCGTGCAGCTTTCCAGCTGGAAAGGGCAGAAAACAGGAGCCAGGAAAATCTATTACTTCTTTCAAAAGCTGATGGAGAATTTCTTCCTGACGTGTTCCCATCACTAAGTTTTTTCACTATGAAAAATGTAGTACTTTTAATGGAGAGGGTGTTTTCTAGCGTTGCTTTTCCACTTTGAGTGTTTTTTTGAGGGGAAAGAATGATTTTGTTCACTTGCCAGCTTTCAAAGTGCTGCCTCGGAACTGGGATAGAACTGCAACTCACCTGTTTATTTCTGAAGTTACACTGAGTAATTACTGTTTTTAGTTGTATTCTGTTTGCTAAGTTGTGTGGTTCATATGTTACGACAACTTTGAAGGCTCTTACAGTATATAGCAAAGGGATTTAAGACTGTGGGCAGGTACTTTTTACCTTGTCTTGTGATTCTAAATAGGTAAACATAATGGAAATAACTGTTAAATAATGAGAACATCCACGTGTAGATTAAATAGACTAGTTTTCTCTTTGTAAAAGGAAAATAAATTCACCTGCTTCAGGGCAGAGTCTAACCACTAATTGACAGAAATTAGGAAGAAACTTCCTTTTAGGCAATTGTTCCATTTCTTTGTGGAATTCCTTGTACTTTCTTTCGAAACCTGGAGTATTGGCCACTATTCAAGGACAATGTCTAGACTGGGCAAGAGAATCTCAGGTTAGGCTGGTTGCTTGGTGGCAGCTTCTGGTGATTCTTGTCTTGTCTTTCATATCTCTCTTAACCATCTAGCCGTCAATCTTTGATAATTAAGTGTGAATAAAGAGACTCCCTACAACTTCTCTCTCTCTATTCCTACTGCTACTAATCCCTGGATTCTACTTCTCTTTCAGAAGATGCTGCTGAAGAAGAATTGTGGAACGAAGACTAGAGTTATTAAAATTCGTGTAAGTTGCCCTTTTCTGGTGCACTTCCTTCATCTTTCCACATGTATCTGAATGTGGTGATAATCTTTGAACACGTATACCCAGATGATTATTTCTGGAGGTTCCTTTGGCTTGATCAGCTTCATAACAGAAGTTGCTAATCTGGAGTATAACCTGTAGTTGCAGTTTAGGTTGGGTGCTAATGAAGTTAATAATACATTGGTGTTTTCCATTTTGGAGACCATGGGTTCCCGCTTTTTGGAGCGAAACTCTACATCCTTTGCTATGAGTTCATAGAGCTATGCGTAGCTGTCCTGCAGGATGTCGTTTGGATTCTTCTTGACCAGGAGGAGTGCTGATCTGAGGCAGCGAGTGATGTTTGGCAGGGGTGAGAGCTGTGGACAGGGGCTGTAGCTACGTGCTGCACTGGTGTCTGCAGAACTGTGTGGGATGTGGGACTGGGTGACGAGAGCCAGATGACAGTGCTGGATTGCTTGGATGGTGTTGCAGCTGGGATGACACTGCAGTGTCTGAGCATTTCTTGTTCTTGAGAGCACACACACCTAGCAGGTCTAGGTTTGCTCCTCTCACCTGCTTGTACTTTGTGCTGTCAGCACCCCTCAGTCTTTGTCTCTAGTACCCCATCCTCTAACACATCAGCTAGCCCGCCTCCTGTGTGGGTTCCTTGGCTCTTTCAGTCAGTGTTGTGTGGCACTACGGGAGATGTATGCATACCTTTGCATGCTGCAGCCAAAACAAGTGCCTCAGTCTACTGAGCCCCACGTGATCTTCCATGTATTTGTGACACATAGGCAAAGCCAGCTCAGGGTGAAGAAAGCAGACATCCTTTTTGGTCAAACTACTTCAGTACCTATAGCCAGCAATGATGCCTTGCAAGAGGGGTGGATGGCAGACCAGGATCCTTCAGGGTTCACACTTTGCCTGGCAGGAAGTGGGACTGATGCCTGTGTGCACCTGGAATTGCTGCTGTTTGTGTTCATGTGGTTGGGTGCCCTTGCCTGTCACTGCCTTGTGGGTGACTTTGAGATTTTGAGAGAAGGAGGAGGAGCAGGTAGAGCTGGCTAGAGGCTTGTGCAGAACTGGATGGTGTTTCTCGCGCTCCTCAGATGCATTCAGCTATAGCACTTTAGTCCTGTCTTCCAGCAGCCCCGCCATGGCCTGGTGCTTCTGATGCACAATTAATCCCAATCTGCTTTCTATTCTCTCGTGCTGCTGCCTGGATTGTTTTCACTGGAGCTTTCTCCTCCTGTGCCCTCTGAGTATTCCCCAGGCTGCGCCTGTCCTTCAGACCTATCAACTGTCTAATGCTGCTGCTATGTTTTAATCCAATGTGTTTATTGCCATTCTTTTATCCCTGTCCCTTGTGCTTTCCTCGTGTTTTTCCCCTCTCTGGGTGTCCCTAGACTTCAGTTATTTCCCATGATACCTAACCTCCAGTCCCTGGGATTTCAGGGCCGCCTTGGTGGGTTGGTTTCCCTGGCACCATGTGCTCGTTACTGCGGCTTTCTGTGCATGTGGAGAATCTGAGAGATGGAATTATCCCTTTGCTCCCTGCTGAGCTTGTGTCAGCTCACACGAAAATAAACAGCAGAAACAGAGAACACACCTTTTTGACAGATGGCACAGCATCCACGTTCTCTGGGCAGGCTTACTTAGCTGGGACAGTGTGTTGCTACCTGAGGCGCTCGTGCGGTTTCCATGACAATAGCGTACCAGACTTCAGTCTCTAGTTGGTCTGTCCTGGTGGCAGAGCTGCTGAATAGAGGAGCATTTTTGCTTCCATTTTTCAAGTGATTGCAAGTGTCCGCTTTTGTGTACACAGCTTAAAGAGGAGGCAGCAGGCCTCTGGCCAAATATCTTGCTGGAGTGCCTCAGCTCTGAAAGCAGCTGAGGGTGTTGGTGCCTCTGAAAGGTGTTACTGTGCTTACAGACAAAGGAAAACCTCAGTCCAGCCAGAGAGATGGGCTTGGCATGGGGTTCCTTCTCAGTGGTGCCCAGGGAGAGGACAAGAGGTAATGGGCACAAACTGAAACACAGGAATTCAGGTTGCCCAGAGAACTTGTGAAGTCTCTTGGAGATACTCAGAACATGCCTGGACACACCCTTGGGCAGTGAGCCAGAGCTGATCCCGCTCATAGCAAGGGCTTTGGACTAGACGCCTGCCCAACAGGCACCTGCCAGTCTCAACCGTTCTGTGCTTTGTGGCTTTTGCCTAGCACTCAGAAACTGAGTCAGAACACACCAGGGACCATGGTACACTTGGCAGGGCTCTTCTGAGGCCCTGCTAAATACGGCCCTTTGCAAGGATAATAGAAGAAGGCTAGGTTGTAGGCCTGGTTCTCTGTGGCTGAGGGTCTGGTGACACAGGTTTGGTGTTAGGACTGCTGCTGTGGTAGGGGTGGAAGAAATGAAGATAGATCTCTCCTCGCAAATGGGTCGATGAGCTATTACAGGAGGAACCTGACAACTGTCTGCATGTCTGAACAGGAAATGTCACCATGTGAACTGGTTTGTTGCTTGTGTCGCTGTAGCCCTGGGAAGCCCTGGTGTACAAATGGTCCTGTTTCAACACAAGTAAAGAGCATGCAGCCTCTTTCTAATCTGGGGTGGCCAGCAACATCCAGACAGAGCAGAAATGCATGGAGATGCAGCGAATGAACTGATCTGAAGAACAGGCAGGCAGCAAAGCAGTGCTGCCTAAAGTTTTTTTTTTTCTTTTTTTTGCAAAGAATTTGAATCAGATATTCCTGGTTTTTCCCTGTATTTTGCTGCTGAGTAGCTTGAAAGAAAAAGAATTATGCTTCGCATATGCATTGTTTTTCTTTCCAGTATGAGAGTGATAGTGACAGTGACCTGCGAGCCAGTAGACGTGCTTATCCCAGTAATGTCAGTGAAGCATTTTCATGCTGTTCTTGCTGAAGACAGTGTCTCACGTGGCTGTGGGGTAATGCATGCTTTTAAAAATACCCTCTTCCTGACTGATATTTTTATTGCCTTGATGTCTAAGGGCTTCATTGGCATGTCAGGACACCAGGTGATGCTCCCTCCTGCATCATTCCAGCTATGCTGTTCCTCCTCCTTCTGCTCGAAGAGCCTCCCAGAGGAGGTCAGATGGAGGAACTGTCTTTGCTCTCTGACACTGGAACACTGTTTCAGCCCTTGAAAATGCTTGTACTCCTTGGGAGCCTTTCTGTAGCAGGTGACCGAGGCTGGCACTTGCTTTTCCGTGTGCTGTTTGAACACTAAGATGCCACCTTGTCCTTGTTCCGTGTACTTCATCTTCCTGTGGGCCAGCTCAGTTGGCTACAGCCTTTCCACTAGCTCAGCAGTTCTTCTTAAGTGGGATGATGGAACAGTGATGTGACAAGCCTAAGAACCTGGATAGATTCAAGTAGAGAGATTAAGAAACCTCCAAATGTGCAGCAGCTTAGTCATGTTTGAAACGTTTTTGTGAATAACAGGTGTGAGAGGTCAGGGCCTATAGTGAGGAGAAAATAATATTAAAAAAAATCTCCCTTCTCTCCCTCTGCCTGCCTGCCCTTAGTAAAAGATAATGGAACAGGAGGATCAGGCCCTGTGGGCAGGCAAGCAGAGACAAATCGGAGGTGACAGTGTGTGTATGAAGTATGGATTTGCGCATAATGGATGCATGTAGCATAATGTGCCTCAGCGCAAGGTGAGGGGTAGGCATGGGCCCGCATGACCGTTGCACAGTGAAGCAGGCAAAGTGTGTCTGCAGACCTGGTCAGTCATACCTCAAAGTGTCAGCCAGTGTTGTGTCTGTAAGTGGAAGGAAGGAGTTAAGTGTAGGTGAGAGCAGTGTGTGAATGTGTGTGTATGTTTTAACAACCAGGGCACATCTGCATGGTGCAGTTGGGTGTTGTGTGGAGGCATGTCCTTAGCTCTGGAAGGAGGATGACTGTATGAGCATATGTTTGTAGGACATAACTGTCTCAGCCCTGGACCTGGTTTGGTCAGATGCAGACAGCTCTGCAAATGCAGAGACCCATCTTCTAGAATCTGTCCGTAATACCACAAGTCTTCTGCTGTCCAGACCCTCTTCGGGAGAGGGTTGCTATTCTGTCACATATCTTGTTCTTCCTTCAGGAACTCCTACATGCAGTCTCTGAATGGGGTTGATGGAGCTTAGCTCAGGAGCAGTAGGTGGGTAGAAGACACAACTGACAAGCCTCTGGCTATCTCAAGAGCTCTTGTTGGGACAGGCAGAGAGAGAATAAAGATTTCAAGGCCAATCTGATAACCTGCCTGATCAGAGAGGTGTTTTCTGCTATGTAAAAAACAAAACAAGAATTTAAAATCGGAACATAAACCTCTTGCCTTGATCTTATCAGTGTTTCAGAACTCCTTCTGCTTGGGTAGGGGCCAGATCCCTGGAATGACTTCCCTGTCTCTTATCTCTCACATCCCAAAAGACCACTGCAGAAACATGCTGAGGTTGTTTTTTTTTTTTCTCCTAAAACAAGGAACCTTTTCAGCTTGGAGCAGAGCAGGACATATGCTGGCCTGAGCTGCCTTGGCAGAGGCCTGAGCTATTTACAAATGTAAGGCATACAAGGTGACAGAGCAAAGCTCTGGTTCTGGCTGCATAGTGAGCAGTAAAGATTTCACGAGTCAGAAGATTTGTCTTTGTGTGTGTATACACATATGTTGCCCCTTCCCTTGCGGGCTCCCAAGGTGCTTTGCAAGCGTTGTTAAATGTAAGAGGCAGTTAATATCATAATTGCAGTTTCAGAGTTAGTTAAACTGAAAAACAGCAAAGAATGTGACTTGCCTTGGAGAGAGTGTGAGGGAAAACAGAGGTTTGAACTTGGATCTTCAGACTGCATTCCTTGAGCTGTGTCCTTATTCATGCCATATCATGCAGTCTAAACAGCTCTGATATCTCAGGCAGCAGAGATCCAAACTGCAGCTTGCTGACAGTGCGTCAAACCCTGCTGGCTGTGTTTAGCATGTGACTGAGTGCCTACACCAAAAGCTGCCCTTCAGAAGCAGCAAGAGAGGCTCATCTCCCTGGCCAGTCACATCTTTGGGTTACTTGCTGGGCAAAGTTCCCTCGTGGGGATTTCAGCACTGCAGTTGCCTAGGCAGGCTTTCTTCTGTTGATGGGCAAATGTCTGCTGAGTAAAATGGGGAAGGTCCTCTGCTCAGTGTGCATGTGAATATCTATTAGCCTGCTGGGGAAAACTGCTCCCCCCATGCTCCCCCCAGCCAAGCCACCAAGCTGCCTGCTAAAGGTCTCTGCACAGTGATGGCTGGCCCTGGAGGACCTCAGGCCTTTATCTGAATAATTCCTGACAAAAGACGTTGCCCAGAGTTTTCTCAGTGTGGGGAAGGATACAGTCTAGCCAAGGTGGGAATGACTCTGTCTGTTTTAAAAACTATCCCAAATACCTGGCTCCAGACATTGTTTTATTTAGCACTGCCTTAATTGGATTTTATGGCTCAGGCTAACCAGCCTTCAGCCTTTCCATAGCTGTGTGAGGAGGCACTTTCATGTCTCTTTACTCTGCTCCATTAAATAAAAGAATTTTTATTGCTTCCTGCTTTTCCTAAATTCCTGCCATGTATGTTCCTGCACCTGTTAAATCATGTAAGTGCTTGCATGATAGATACTGAGGAATAACCCAGAGTTCTGAAATCCATACAACGCTGGGAAGGTAGAGAGTGGCTGCTGAATCAGGGTGCTGAGAACCTGTTTTCACCTGTGCACCTGCCTCGCAGTATGGCCTGGGTTGCGAGTCTTGTTTAAGAGCAGGGGTGGGGAGAGATGGAAAGCGGGGCTAGGACAGAGGGGCAGCCATTTTGAGGCTGCCCTGTGTGTTGGTGGTGGCTGTGGCTGTCAGTGCTGTGGTCTGGATGCCGGGGAGCATGACTTGCAGAGTGGCAAGGCGTGTTCCACTGAGAGATAGATTTGGTGGCTTTTGGGTTATACTTGGTGGTGATGTAGAGAAGGGTAGGGGACAGCAGAGGGTCACGGTGGCTCTGCCATTCTTTTCTTCTGGTGGAAAGTCCTTCAAGTCCAGGATAGACATTGAGCACCTTTTACCACTGCATCTAGGCCCACTGCCGTTGCTTCCAGCTCCCCTTTGTTCACGTGGCTATAGGAACCTGGCACCCATTCCCTCTCCTAGTCCCCAGTGCTGTAATCCTTTTCCCATACACCTCTCCCATAATACACCCACTTCCTGTACTTGGCTTCCACGGCTGGAGCGGTTTGTCCAGAGGCAAGCACACATGCGTCACCTTATGTTCATGGCCTGCTCGTGCCAGCATAATTAATACTCATTTTAAAGTTTTAATTTGGGTTCCCTTTAAATTGAAAACAGCTCGTTGCTCTGTGCCAGCCTGCCTAGCTGGAGGGAAGAGGGTTGCCCTGGCCCCACGCAAACTGGAAGCTGCACACGCCCAGGTATGCACCATGTGCAGGCCTTGAGAGAGGAACCATACCTCAGGCTCCCAGCCTGAAGGGCTTGTGAGGGCAGCTGGCTGCAATGACTTGAAGCAGGGACGATGTTCCTGCCACACAGGGAAGTGGGCAGGAAGGAGAGGGCTCTGCTCCGGTACAGCTGAGAGTGTTCCTCTTGAGCTTTCTCCTTGTACTCAGGCACACATGAACCACCGGCCTTGTGCAGGAACTGCTGCAGGCATGTACAGGGAAGCACAGGCCATTTTGTGCTGGGAAAGAAGGCAGGGGTAAGACACATCTCATAAGTAGGGGGAGCAGATTCATTCACGTGTTCCCAAGAGATCTGTATGGCCTTCAGACCATGATCTTGTCTGGGACTTTGTTCTGGTGAGTTCCCCAAACTGAGCAGTGAGCACCAAAAAGCCCATCCCTCTGAGCGACCCATTTGTACCTTTTCATCGTGCACCCTCTGTCCTTCGAAGTGTTAGGCAGGCAAAATCAAAGCTTGCAGCCAGCTTTCTTGAAGACACGTCACGAAGATGTGTGAGAGAGAGAGGAAAGGCATTTTACGCTGGTGCCAAGAACCTGGAGCTTGCGTATTTCTGCTATTGGGCAAATGACCAGCAAGCATTTGCCCAGACCTTTGAAGTGCCTTCCAAAAAGGTCAGTGTTGTCAGTCTGGTGGCACCTCTCTAAGTCTGGTAGTTGCTGTCTCACAATTCTGCACACATATTTGCAAATGTTTGGTAGATTTTTTTTAAATTCCTTTCTAAGAGGAACAGTGATGTGTTTTTAAACTATTAAACTGGTCTCTGCAATGTGGTTGCACAGAAGGAAGAAGGTGTTGGGCAGCCTTATGTTGGTAGAGAAAGACCTTTCAGCTTTTTAGGGAAGGGTAATGGAGAAATAAGAAAAACTTTGCTGACTGCAAAGTTTGCTCTTCCTCATTAGAACAGCGTTTGTAATGGAACCTTCTTTTTCTTGGAAGAGAAGGGAGAAGAGCGGTCCTACACCAGTGTTCTGTCATGGTCTGTCTTCTGGCTATCCCCTGAAATTAAACTGCATATGAATCTGGGGGCGATGGAGAAACTTTCAGGAAGGAAGGAGTTTGCCTTTGAAAGGCTTTATTTACTTATTTTTCCAATTAAACTGTTCCAAGTTTGAAAGTGGAAAAAATTGTCAGAGGCTTAGGAAGAAGCAGTTAGATATGAATTGCTGTTCCACTGGAGAAGCTGGTCCTGCTTGTCAACAACTATGTCTTGAAAACTGCCTGAAGGAAGGTTGTAATTGAGAGGAAATTACCTCTCATCAGATTGCAACTCATCGATATTCATTCATCCTGGCTGTCTGACTGTCTTTTACATACTGTGCTCGTGGTTTACACAGGAGAAACTGAGGCAGGGATGATGGGAAGTTGCTTGGTCAGCACCGTGTCCAGAGCTAAAGCTGTACCTAGAAGCGTGCCTGGGGTCCCCCCTCCCTTGCTCACAGCTGATAGTTTCCTACATCAAGGCTGAAGTGTCACCAGCTTCTTTTCTAACAACTTGGCATGGGTGAAAGGAAAGAGGGCGAAGTGGAATTAAAAGCACTGTACCTCAAGTGCTTCACTGTGGAGTCATAGAATCATAGAATGGCTTGGGTTGGAAGGGACCTCAGAGATCATCTAGTTCCAAGCCCCCTGCCATAGACAGGGCTGCCAGCCACTAGCTCACTAGATCAAACTGCCCAGGAACCCATCCAGCCTGGCCTTGAACACAACCAGGGATGGGGCATCCACAGCTTCTCTGTGCAGCCTGTTCCAGCGCCTCACCACTCTCTCAGTGAAGAATTTCTTCCTGATGTCCAACCTAAACCTCCCCTCTTTCAGTTTGAGCCCATTCATTCACCCAGCCATACCTGTCCTTGTGCCCTGCCTGAATGTTGGTACTACCTCTGGCTCTGCCTACCCCAGGCAAGGCAGCTGTCTCACAAACAGGCTGCGTCACAGGCAGGCATCTGTCTTTGCCAAGGCTCTCCTGGGGATTTATTCCTTTCCACGCAGGGTGGTGGGAATCAGACGTGCCTTTACAACTTGCAATTACACGATGCCTTTCATCCCAAAGGGCTTTTAACGAGTCTGCAGACCGCAAAGGGATCATTCACCCACCACTGAGAGGCATCCACCTCTGGAAGGCAGCATCCTTTCACAGGAGCTCAGCGCTATTTCCCAGCCACTGGGGCCCAAGGGTAGGAGAGAAGGGACTCCTGTGCTGGCTTGGCCCTGAGTAGGGAATGTATTGGCAGAGCGCACAAGCTGATCCAATTTTGAATCCCACCAGGATATTAAAGCTCTTCTGAAAGAGAGATGAAGAGTATTAAGCAGATGTTAGTTTTGCATCACCCCTAGCACATCACTCCCTTCTAGGACATGGTATTAGGTAACTTCATTTTTCCCAATACTTCTGGTGTTGTCATTCCCACATCTGAAAAGTGCACTTGGAGCTGTGCTTGCTTTTGCTTTGTCCAAAGAAGAGAGCCACATTTCTGGGGAGTTATGAGTCCAAAATTGAGGTATTTCACAATCTGCATTTTGGATATTTTCCCAGACTTCATAGGGGCAAGGGAGGGGTTTCTAGGAGCAATGTGGTTTTGTATTGATATTTATCCTTTACCTGATTATTTTCTTCCTATGTACTTTTTTTCTTGCCAAAATGTACAGTTGTGTCACAGATGGATTTATGGAGCAGTTGCCCATTTCTTTGTTTTCTGAAGGCTGTTAATACGATTGAAGTTCTGCATTTCTTCTGTGTTTAATCTCACCAGTCTTCTTTGGGGCACTTGCATCCAGTCACAATTCATATGATCTTTAGGTGCGCTTTTAGTTGATGTGGTACAGGCCTTGTTTCTTATTTACCACCTATATTTTATGGTGATAATACAATTGGTGACTACGGTACTGATTTGCAAGAGAGTACATGTGGGAAGTGTGTATGTAGGAATGTGCATGTCTGTGCATGCTGACGGGCCTGTGTGACCAAGGCTGTCTATGCCTAGTTGTGTGAAACGTGGGCAACAAAGGTTGGCTCCCTTAAGAGTAAATCTAACAAAAATTGGGTGTGGAATGCTTGCTGGTACTGAAACTATCTTCTGCTCTGGACAACTGTACAAGCTAGTGAGGAGCTATGCTCCTTTGAGCTGTCCTCTGGATGCTGGGGAAGCTCAGACCCATCCAAGGCCCTCCCTGGCTTGAGTTGAGGTGTGAGCAGACAAGGCCCATATGGGTGAGGACAGCTCTTTCTGTAGTTTTGAAGTTGGGAAGAAGTCAGTGCATGCACAGTGTTGACAAGTGACCAAGAAAGTACATGTGTACTGGGGGAGTCATGAGGTGTGCAAGAGCAGGTAAGCCTGTGCACAGAACTGCGTGCAAGTGGGCACGAGCGTGTGTGACAGAGCACCCAGGCGCATGTGCCCTCCTGCCAGCAGTGTTGTATCTCAGGCCTTTTTCCAGCTGTGTAAATACATTGCTTAACAAATTGAGGTCTCTGGTTAATGATTCCTGTTAGCACAGGGCCCATATTAGGCTCCATTTTGTGCAAGTTACCCGGCTGCCTGAATGCCATTAGAGTGAACGCACTGGGCTTTAATGTCAAATGTGGAGTGTTTGCACGCCGAGGAGCCTCTGCGGGAGCCTGCCTGGGGTTGCTCAGCAGGGGCTGTCAGGCAGGTTTGTGGCAAGCTCCCCAGGGCCTGCTGCTGCAGAAGCAACTCAAACAGCCTTCCTTAGGCAAAGTGACATTCCTGGCATCACAGGCTGGTGCTGGGTGCCCAAGGGGAAGGGAGGGCTGGACTGGACACTTGCACTGAGTCCAGGGAGGCAACTGGACCAAGCAGCGGGATGAGAGGAACGTGTTTCCCTCTCTGGCAGCTATCCTTCCTCGTTGTGGGAGCAGATCTGCAGAGCTTTGCCTCGCACTGCTCATCAGAGCCAGACCACCACATGCTGTGATCCCAAATGGTGTTGCGTGCTAAGCCAGATCAGGCCTGGTCATCCCTAGAGCAGGATATAAGCTGCAGAGAAGACATGAACTTCTGTGAAAAGAGTGGGCCAATTTAGTGCTGGTGCTCATTCTTCCTTCCAGCAAGGTCTCTAGCAGATCTGCTGCCCTGTCATCAGTCATGGAGTAGGTACAAGAGAGCCCCGTACCACCTGAAGTTATAAACAGTTGTGGATCAGGCAGTCTTCTCACAAGGGCAACTGCGTTACTGCCTCGCCTACACCTGCGGTTAGACACAGGGCCCTTGTTGCCCTGCCCTTGCCTACTGTTTTGGTGGTTGCACTGTTGAAAACCATCATCTTGCTGCCACTTGAGAGGTGCTACAATGAGAAGACAGCATCAAGTGCAGAGTGACCTTACTTGTGGCTGGCCTGATGCCTGTGAATCTCCACATCCTTGCTGTCTCTCGTGTCTTTGTACTTCGCCTCCACACTTCTCTATGCCCGTCTCCCTTGTGGTGCCCTGGGAGGGCTTTCTGCCCCTGCACCTTGGCCCCATGGCTTCTTCCTACCCAAAGCCTGGTGAGATTTGTGGATGATTTCTGTCTGTCCTCTGGAGCCGTTTTTCCCCAGCCTCTTTTCCATCTGCTGTCCACCAGAAATGAACTGATTCAGCTGCCTGCACTAATCCTGTCTGGCATTTCAAAATGGAGTGGACTGCCAGGTTCTTTGTTCCCATTCCCTCTTGGCACTGGCAGGGGACCTTCTCTGCTCTGGAGAAGGACAACTGTGCAGATTTATTCTGCCCCTTAGCTTTGAATAGGGGTTGCTATGTTACCCTCCAGCTCTGAGGCTTGCCAGAGCACACACCATATATAACCCCACAGCAGGTGGCTATTGAGTAAAGGCCCTTAAATCTGCCTCTGTTGTTTCGTATGCTGCTGGCCGAGGTGTCAAGGGGATGTAGTAGGGCATGATTTGCTGGCTGAAACCCTAGGCAGGGCTGATGCCAAGCGCCATGTTGGCATTTTCCATTCTCAAGCGCCTATCTTAATTTGAAGAGGAGGGACCAACAGGCAGGAACACACTGCCCATGCTGGCTGTTAAAGAGGCCCCTTCCAACATGAATGCTGCCCCATGGGGCTGAACTGTGACCACGATCTGGGAGGCAGAGGCTCCCCAGATCCTGCTGCCGTTACTGTAGCACCCAAGGCCTGGCTTGGAAGCTTTCAGGGCTCTAATCTGGTGCAACTGTTTGGGTGAGCCTGGCCATTTGGGCAGCTTTCTGGGAGTAGCTGTGTATGCCTGTCCTATGATGACAGGTTAAAAGCTATCCAGTGTGTAGAGGCAGATGGTGCCGAAACATCAAAGTGGTGTGCTGATAGGTGGTTGCGGCTGTCTGATAGACCTGGCTTTGGAGTGCCAAAAAGAACCTTTGTCTTAGAGGAAACACCAGAGTTGCTAATTGCTTAATCACCTGCAAGTCCTACATGTGTACCCTCCTCACAGCCAGGACTATTCTGGGAATGCTGTCTTCATTTATCTTTTTTCCTCTACTTGTAAACAATCCTTATTCAGGGAAATTCTCTCACGGGAGGCCTGGATGACAGCTCTAGCGTGAGGCAAAGGGTTGCCTTGGCTGTCACCTTCTCACCTAGACTTAAAACCTAGGGAAGGCCTGATGTCCAAAAGTGTTGAGCATCTTGCTCTTTGGGTGATTTCCCCAGGAGGCTGAAGAGCTCTGGAGCTTTTGAATATAAAGTCTGCCCACAGGAACTGTGCCAATGTGGAGGTTAGCCCCAAAAGCTAGTCAAATACTTCTGGATATGAAGTGAGTTCAGAAACAAAAATCCCATTTGCCCATTACAATGTGCAAAGGACAGGGAGGGTGCAGGTGGATTAGAAGTGAGAGAATTTAAGCAGCAAATCAAATCTGTTGGAGGAAAAAACAAAACACAGGTAACAGGAGATATGGTAAATGGGATGGGAGAAGAAGCAGTGGTGAAGCCTAAACTGTGAAATATGGAGCCAAAGCTCTGGAGAGTTTCAATGCATCTGGGACTTCACAGATCGAGAAAGAGTTATTTGTAATCTCTTACTGGAGAGCTGTTGAAAAATAGGACTGAAGAATGAAAATTCAGAGGTGACCTGGTTAATCTCCCTGCTCTGAAAGTGTAGTAGATCCTTGCTTTAAGGACAAGTGAATCTAAATTTAGCTCTTCCCTATGATACTTTCTGGTAGTGATGCTGATGGGATACTGGGTCTCCAAATGCATTGCTGATTGTCCTCACCCTGTTCCACATACCTGAGCAGCTACAGCCATGATGAGCCCTGGTGGTGTAGATTCCAGGGACTTCAGTCTTGGAGAAGGGTGGCATCCTTTTCACAGGAGGGGTAGGAGCAAGGAAATGAGCTTATGCTAGTACTGCTTGCTGCAAATACAGGCATGACCACCCATTAAAGGAGGTGTGATTGCACCAGAGGTGGGGGGGAGTGACAAAGAATTTGGGGCAAGAACTTCACTGCTTGCAGCTTATGTGAGCACTGACTTCATCCCTCTTTGTATTCCCCTGCAGAGCATCAATGGAGGCCGCCCGCCGCCCCACTTTGTGTATGATCCATCCACCTTTGCCTTCCGTTCCCTCAGCACCTTGAAGCCGCTGAGCCCAATAGCTCCGGTGGAAGAACCATCATGTGCCTACTGAAGGAGTTTCTCCAAAAACCTCAGGAACTATCAACCGACCACCTGCCTGGCAGCGAGAAGGGACATGGCGATGCCCAGGGGATTGGGGGTGGAAAAGGGGGCTAAGACACATCTTTGCAATACAGTCTTTCTGGCAGCAGGAAACATACAGCTTTGCAGCAGTTTCACACCATTGCCACATCTGAGCGTTAGCAGTTGGAGAGAGTTTGTCTTTCAAGTGCAAAGTGAGACAGTTGGCTGTCAGGTTCACCTATGGCAAGGCAGCCACCAGGGCAAGCACATGGATGTGGTAGTTGCAGATATCCCTGAGAGGTTCAGTGGCTTGCATGGCAGCAGTGATAAGTATCAGGTCCAGGCAATTTTCCAAGAGTACCTGGATCTACAACACTTTGGTGTAGACCTGACCCTTCTTCCAATCAAAAGGGAACTCAGGATTGGAGACAGGCTATACTAGGCTGCCTTCAAAGCAAGAAGGTTCCTCTCTGAAATTGTTACGATTACATCACCTCAAGCTCTCTTGAGAAAAGACCCATGGAGAGTGATGTGGGATGGGGTAACTGGAAAATCTAGTTGTATGTTCCAGCTGGTCTGCTGGCAATGCAGTGATATCATCTAGAATTACCGTGAAATGGGAGGCATGAGCATCCTGTTTGTAAGGGGTGTAGGGGGGGTTAGAATAAAGTTATAGAATGGAGGGTCTGTGTTCTGCCATCCAAGGTAACAGTACCCACCTTCAGTCCTCTCTTGGCATGACCAGGGTCACCTGGGTGTGACTGTGTGCTCTTGGGTCTCCTCTCAGCTGGGGCTATCCCTGTTTTGGGTTATGCAGCATTTGTCCGTAGTGTTGTTCCAATACCCTACTGTACCTGTAGTGATGCTGAAGGCAATTGGCATCACCAAACTCAACCAAATTTAGTGTCTCCACCAAGTTGTACACTCTCCCTTCAGGGTGGCTATTACATTCAGATAGACCTCTGCTCTGTACCAGTGGAGCAAGTATTCCCATATGTAGCATGGAGTGGGAGGAAGGAGTCTCTTTTGTGGCCACCTGTTGGCAGAAGGAACAAGAGGGTAATGAAGCTGCGGGACACTTCCCCATAGACAGTCCTGTAGCAGTTACAAACTGTGCTGGGCCTTGTTACCACTGGAGAGCCTTGAAGCACATACGTGCTTTGTGCTACAAGGCAGTAGCTAACAGGACAAGCTGTCACCTGCCGTGGTGAGGCAGAGGAGCAAGGCATTTCCTTTTGCTGCATCTGGTAAGTCTTTATTGCCAGCACCTGGTGGAGAGAGTGACTTCTTTGTCTAGGCATTCCTCACCTTGAACCTGTACCTGGCTGGGTGCAAGGGGGAGCAAGTAGTTTACTTGTTGAGATCAAGAGGAGCAACTGTGAATAATATAAAATCAGTTTTAAGTCTGCTCCACCGTAGAGGTCTTTGATGCTACTCTTTGGATGAGACCAATGGTCAGCCCAGCTCCCAGCAGGAGGCCACAGAGTGGACCAGCATATACTGGTACTTTCTGGGCCATGAGACCCTTGGGGAAAAACCTGAAGGCTGTCTAGGCCTGGAGACCTGCATCCCCCACCTCTACCCTTCTCCCTCCCCCAGATGCCTCTCTCAGACAGGCAGAGCAGGTGGGCAAGGCAGTGAAGGGAAGTCTGTCCTGATGCTGCCCCAGCTCTGCCTGCTCCTCGGCTCCAGACCATCACAGCTGGACCATCTCCTGCACCAGCACCGCCTCCAAGGGGCCACATGGGTTTGCTGGTCAGGCAGAGCATCGTGGTTCCCGGTGGAAGTCCCTTCTTCTGACACAGGCCAATTCCTCTGCTGGTTCCTCCCACCCCTGTAGAGACTCTGCTTACCTTGTTTTGATGGCACGCCTCAGCTCTTAACTGCTGCCAGATCAAGCTGACCAGGGCAGGATGGGAAGCATCACCTGCTCAGACCAAGTCCCTCTGCTCAAGAGAAGGAACAGCAGCAGCCTGCTGGCCATCAGAAGGGGCACATTCTGGGTGAGGGTGGCTGGGGCAGCAGCCTTCATGGCTCCCCACACCCCCTGGCTTCTCTCAGTGCTGCTGAGGTGCTTCCCCAGAGCTGTGTTCCTGCTGGTCTGTGGATGCTGCAGGCTGCCTTCCCTGGGGGGGAAGGCACCAGTGGGAACTGGGACATCCTGCCCATATTGTTGCCTTTTAGTACTTTTTGTAACTTTTCTCTGTGTCTTTTCTTTTTCAATCAGAGGAAAATTAAAAATAATGAAATAAAGTGTAACAGCTGCTATATTCACACCTCTGGTAGGTCTCATGTATTTGCCATCTTCTGGGGGTTTGTGGGCAGGGATATTAGAGGGAACAGAGTAGAACAAGTTATGACACAACACAGCCAGCCCCAAGAACTCCAGAATCACAACCCATGCCTGCAAGAGAAGAGCTTTGAAAATAAACCATCAAGAGCTTTTCTGAAATAAATACTTTTTTTTTTTTTTTTTTTGCATGCAAGTGGAGCTCCCTGTGCAGCTGTTCCCTATGAGGCTGGGCCTGGTAGGGTATATGGGCCCTCACTGGTGCTGCCCCCACCAAGAAGTCCCTTTGGCTGTTGAGTGACCAGCCTATTACACGGAGCTTGTACATGATCTGGCTGGAGGTCTCCATCCCTCAAACAAAAGAGTGGGTGACTCTGTAGTTCATCTTGGACTCATAATTTTATCCTCAGTATGTCTTAAACTTTTTTCCCCAAGCCTCTCAGCAGCCCCTCTGCTTGCAGCCAGCGCACTCATGCTGTTCTCCTCAGCAGCATAACTAGCTAACCCTTTTCCCTTGATCTTGCTCCAAGAACACTGTCTCAGGTACTAGTAACTTGCCTTCCCCTCCCCTTGCTATCTCCCTGAACTAATTCATGTCTCTTCCCTCACGCTCCTAGCAGTTCATCTGAGACATCTCACAAGGCTATTGCCTAAAGTCCTGGCCCCTTTTCTAAGGCCCCACAGAGATACCAGCTTTAATTCCCTGAACAGTCCTGCTTAGGCTCATTCCCAGGAGGCCCCTTCTGCTCTTCCATCCAAGCTCCCATCTCCTCTAGGCTCTGTGCCATCTCTCTTATCTTTCGATCCTCCCCTCTCTGTCAGCTGCAGCTTGTTGTTAATTGGCCTTGGCCTGCTTTCTGAGGGCTATAAGGTGCACTTGCTGGTTTCCTCTGAGCCCTTTGCACTCCTACCTTCAATACAGAATTGCTTTTCTTTGTGTGTGTTTGTTGGTTTTGGTTTTTCTCCCCCTTTCCTTTCCCAAAACAGCCTGTTTGGCATGCCCATCTGTGGGGCACTAGATGCTGTTGAAAATGCAGTTGCCTTAGAACTCAACAAGCCCGGTCGCCTGTAAGCTTCTACCAGACTGAGCTTGTTTGTAAGTTCGTAGGTGCGTGGAGGGCTGTTCACCTTGTATCAGCTGTGCTGTGTGTGCGCTAGGGCCCTCAGGGGTGTAGTCTACCTCTCCAGCATGTGTTTGGGTTACATTAGGTTATACCCACCCCTCATCTCTCCCTGCAAGCTGGGCCTCTGTTAATGACGAAACAGGGCAGTTTTTGTGGTAAAACATGATGATAAGCCTTGATAAAGCAACAGCTCTGAGGCTGAGAGAAAACAGATTAGCAGTATCCACTAAGATCTTTGTGGTCTTGTTCAGTTGTAGCAACCAGTGTAGCTTACAAAAGAGGTTAAGGACATTGGTCTTGTTTGGATGCTGGATCCTGGCATGTGGGAGTGGTTTGCTGAAGACCACTGAGGAAGCCGTCAACAGAAACCAAATAAATGGGAGCTGTGGTCTCCTGAGGGCCTCTCATTGCTGTACCCACCGCACCCCATGGCTTCTCTGGCATATACCATGCAGTGCTTTTCACCTCTGTGGCTTCCAAAGCACCTTGTGCAAATGCTCTCTCCACTGCTGGAGAGGGCAGGGGCGCAGGCTGCAGTGCAAGCAAAGCCCTTTGCGAGCGCAGTCAGCTTGGCATGACCTCAGGTTTGTTGAAGCTCCTGGCTGCAGAGCAACCTCCTAGCAGGTTTGGGTTGTGGCTTGGTGGGAGGGGAGCCTGGAACTTCTGAGCTTAAGTCTTTCTCTGCCCTGATCTGATCTTGCTGGAGACATGCAGGTGTTTCCCTTCAGAGCAGAAAACAGACCCTGCAAAGAGGTGGCTGTTGTGCCAAGGCGCAGTGCAGAGGCTCTGAGCTCAGGGCTGTTAACCATCTGCAGGGGTGTGAATGGGGACAGGTGACTGCTTGAAGAGCTTACCCACGACTTGTCTGTGATTTAAGTGGGATCATTTAGTCTAATATCGTTCTCCAGTTAAAGTAAATTAATCAGGTTGCGTCTGTTGTCTTATTAAAATAAGAGACGGGAGCCAAGCTCGTGGCAAAATGGGTTGTTAATGTGTAGCCTGAGAGGTGACTTGTCTGTTTGCAGTGAGTGCACTCTTCTTGTTTTGTCCATTTTCTTATGTATATGCATAGATGTAAGTGCGCACACGTGATACATGTATGTACATATGTGTGTATGTTTTATTGGACTACAGAAATCTCTGTAGTTTCATAGTCACCCACAGGCGGGGTGTTCTGTGCCCACCCAGCCTTCGTTTGACAGAGCTCGACATGAAGCCTGCCTTGCAGCACTCACTGTATACATACTAGACAACATGATGTTGCTTGGAAAAAAATCCCCTGTCTCCCTGTTTCCAACTTGTGGCAAGGCATGGGGTGGAAGAATACCTTTAAGGGTGTGTATCAGGTTAGGGTTGGAGGGGGTATGCACTGATCATGTGGCCATGTGGGCACAGACTGCATTTGTAGTGGCATTTCTATGGTGGTGGCGTTTATATTTAAGTGGAAGGAAGGTGTGGTAAAGGCAGTGGGCATGTGTGCAAGCACTGATGTGGCAGCGTGGTTGCTGATGGATGCCCATCTGGGGCACAGGCAGAAGAGCCTGTGCTGGAGAGGGGCATGACTGAAGCTGTGTCTGCAGGTGTCAGCAGGTAGCGATGCATGGAGGACATAGAGATAGGTCATGTATGTGAAGGCAAGGGTGGGGAGAAGTGTTTCTTTGCTGTTCCTGCAGTCTCAGCCATGAGTGGTAACAACCGGCAGACTTTTGCAATGTGTCACGCCAGTAATGTTTAGGGAAAGTAAAGAAAAAATTATGAATGCCTGATCTGTGTCCTTGAGGCACTTGGAAGTGTTCACTGTTGAATTAAAAAGAGGCACCTGGACAACAGTGACTCAAAACAAAGCTACCTCGTTAGAACATAGAGAGTGATTGTATATGCTGTTCCTCTGCAGACAAGACCTTCAGGGACATCAAATATAACTAGCAGGTGGCAGGTTCAAAGCAAACAACCGGAGGCAGCTCTGCACAGAGCGCAGTGTTGCGCTGGGGAACCCTGTGCCACAGGACGCTGCGGCTGCTAAATATTTACTTGGCTGCGGACATGAAGAGAAAGAAGGGAAAACAAATCCCCCAAGACATGCTGCATGCACAAATGCCACCCCTGGCAGAGGGAGGCAGAGTGGTGGAAAGGGCTCCTAGGGTAGGTTACTGCGCGCCAGCCCAACCTCATCCTTCTCTGGGGCGGTCTCTGCTCCCGTTGGGGTTTGCGGGGAGCCTGTGCCTCCAAACAGGCATGACCACTCTGATTTCTTACAGAGTGCCCTCTTTGTGTTATTTACAAAAGCAGTGTAACCATATTTTATTACCTAAGACACCCTGGGTCAGTAACAAATGGTCTGCATAAAGCCTAATCCCACCTCCTTGGGGTGTGGGGCAAAACCCCCAGTATGCATTTGGGAAAAACCCGGGACAAGCGTCCTCAGGTGACTGGTAACCCCTGTGCTGCAGCAAGCAAGCTGAAGAGGATGCAGCCAAAACAGCAACGTGCTGCAGGAGGAGAGTAGCATCAGTGGCAAGGACTGCGTTTGAGCACGTTAGTATCTCACAATTTCCTGAGCTAGATTTTAGTGGGTTTATGCAAGGAGGGAGGTGAGGAAGTAGAAGATGTAGACACTCCGGGAGCTAGCTAAGGCTGTAGCTGCAAGCCAGCTCCACAGGACTTGACCACATGTTTTCAGTTAACCCGGGGCAGGATGTGCAGATAGCTCCGGACACATGAGGATCCCAAAAATTTGTTTCCCTTTTTGTGGCTGCTCACATCATTGCCTGCTGTAATAACAGCTCGACGTGTTGGTGGGTTGGCCAATAGTTTGCAGCATAGTAGCACCAAGGTCAAGCGAGTGGAGGAACTGAAAGCAGAGTGCCAACTGGGGAGATGAATAGAGGCAACAAATCTTTGACAGGGAAATAGGAGGAAACTGAAGGGTCTCATGGGAGTTTTGCTCTTTGCTGTCTGGTACTTCCTGCTGAGACCCTGAAGTGGGTTTGCCAACACACCGCTCCCAGGTGTCTGTACTCCATATAGGGTCTCATGGTGTTTGCTGTTCATTGAAGGGTGGAGAGACTTCGGTGCCCTGTATTACACTGCTGCAGGTATGACACCTGTCCTTTCTTCCCCATGGCTCTCCTGTATGTCCATGGCTCCCACTCCGCTTTTTCCCTGGCCTCTGTGAATGTCTCTCCTCTGTCCGACCCATGTCTTCTTCCATCATTCCTTATTTCTTCACCCCCTCCTGGTTTCAGGTTCCTCTACAGCTCTGCACTGAGTCACCCCAAAGGCTTTGGCACTAGGGTCTTGGTGCAAGACTGTGGTCACAAATTTTCTCATCCTTGTTGCCTTCCTTGGCTACCTTGTTTCAGTCTTTAGTGCCAGAGGCAAGAAAGTTCTAATGCAGACAAAAACCTGTACCTGCCCTGGAAATGGTTGAAGCGCCTTTGCCATTTTTTTTTTCCAAAATGATTTCCACCATGGATGGTTTTGTTGCCAGCAAGTGACATTTAGCAAAGACCTTGGTGAGGATCTTGCTCAGCAGCAGACTGCCCAGCAGAGCTGGCTTTAGGCAGTGCCACCAAGCCAAATACAGCGGGGCAAAGCCTCGGTTGTATAAAGCTCTTCTGAACCCTGAAAGTCGTTGTCAGACCTTCAGCATAGAGTGTTCGCTGGCCCTGTTTTGATGCTTTGTCTTCTCCTAGCTTTAAACAGTTCCTCAAAATAAACCCACTGCTATTTACCGGCATTGTTTTCTTTCTTGTGTTCAATGCTGATAAATAATCAGACCCATTATATTATATTTGTGTCTGCTCTGGTAGAAAATAATTACAACAATTACTACCAAATCAAAATGCTTCTGTTTCTCCTGGTGTCATTAGCATGTCCCAAACATTTTGTTCTTGTGGTATAAAGTGCAGTAATAACACAGTCCAAGTGCAACACCCGGTTCAGCGGTGCTTCCCAGCACAGCAAGCTTCCCAGACATGATTGCCTCTGAGATGCTGCTAATTTTCAATCACAGTGTCAGATCCTCTTCTACCGCAGGGAGAGCAACTGCTTAGCCTGTGATTTACCCAATTCATTCCGGTAATAACCGGGCTGGCTGTGTAGCCATCTGCCTGCTTTACGTGCTCCTCCTGCCCCCAGCTTCTGCCACTGCAGACAGAGCAGTGTCTCTGTCCTTGTGGCAGCAGAGGGAGAAGACACCGCTTCAGCCCGGCGATGAAGAGGGTCTCTGTGTGCTCAGAGAAGGACACCAATGTTCTCCTCTCTTCTCTGCCTCCTCTCCACTGACCTCTGGGTGCCCGAGCTGCCAGGCATACTGCCAGTGGTGCTGCTCGCTGCATGTGTTTCCACCAGGCAGGGAAGGAAAAGCCCATAAAGCCCTTCTTAGATAGGGCACGGCGGGTTAGCAAGGCCTCAGCGTTGCCCAAAGCTGGGGGAGCTACGGTCACTTTGCAAGGAGGTAACTCAGGCAGTGACTGGTTAAGGGAAGGGCATGACTCTTGTGACAGGCCGAGCTTGTCCCTGCCATCTTCTGCTGCTGTTGAGGTCACACAGGGGGACAGGGCCAGTGCCAATGCTGGAGCCCAGGCCAGCCCCGCAGAGGGGCTGCATCACCCAGGTAGGTTAGTCCCACACAACCACGCGGGTTTGCTCCAGCCCTCCACAGAAAGTTGACAGGGATATGCACGTTGGTTGCACAGTCAACTGTGACTCTTAAACCTCAGGGAGGGCTGGGATCATGTCCCTGCCAAGTGTGTCCATGTTGAGCACGTGGCTGTGAGCAGGATGGAGGGCTTGGATCTGGAGATAGAGATCTGAGTCCTGCTTCCCACTGCCCAGAGTAAGTCCTCTGATGCTGCAGTCATCCAGCTGAGAGCAGAATTTCATCTTGCAAAGACACTGGGAGGACACACATATTAGCCTGAAATTGGGTCCATAAACATGAAAACCATCACAATCATATGCCTCTGTGAAGATAAACACTGCTGGCTGGATCACTATAAAGGCTTTAGTTGAAGAGCCAAGTCCTCTGTGCCCTGTGTAGTGTTATTCAAACAGACTTGCACACAACTCCTTCAGAACAGATGTTAGGCAGGGTGCAGCCCTAGATCAACAGTCATTTAGGATCAGAATTGCTTGAAACTGCTGGATAAAATCAAATAGAAATAGAGCAGAGAGCATTTGAAGCAATTACGGTCTTGAGGGAGATTCATTCCCCGTAACAAAGCCAAGAAAAGGGGAGATGATGCATCATTTTTGTAATGCAGTAAGGACATGCAGAAGCTGGATTACTCAGAAAACTCAGAGCAGCACGTATGGTTCATATTAAATCTCCTAACCTTTCTATCTCCGATGCTTTTCTCTGGCTTTCATTGCTGTGGTGCTCTAAGGACTATAGCCTTGTGATTGCCTTTGGGAGACAATGTGATATTTGAGGTGAACAGGATTTGGATACTTCTTGTGCACACCAGACCCCTGAATTTCCTGCTATTTTTGAACTGCTGTAGCACTGCAAAGAGAAAAGCCCCTCACTCTAAGCTGATGCACAGAGCAGATCAAGCAAATCACTCAGGTCCTGGCAGAAACTGTATTGGTAGTGCTGAGGCTTCACCCTTCATCTCCAGAGCCCACCTGAATGGTCTCACTGCAGGGATGTCATATTCCCTTGGGGGCACAGGGTGCTTTGCACTGGCTCCCAAGCATCCTTGTCCACTAGCGAGGTATTTGCTACCAAATTTCCCAACTCTCTGCAAAAGCAATTAAAAGGAGGACATGCACTATATGTACGAGGGGATTTAACAGTTCGCCAGGCCCCAAGAGTTCATTAAAAATTGCAAGAGGCACTGACACAATAACAGATTAACCTCAGACCAAATTATGTGTGTGATTGCTGATCACCTGATCTAAATGACTTTAGTGGAGCTGCCTATTTCAGGAGCTCTGCACGTTTTGTGCAGCATCAGCACCAGAAATGCTGGCAAAGAGGGAAAAAATGAAGTGGATCCCATTGCCCAGGAAGGACTGAAGGCAGAGGGAGAAATAACCAGGTGGTAAGCCAACTTCTGTGCAGTAAGTGGTGAGGAAATGAGAATGCAGTGAAGGCCAGCAAGAAAATATGATGTCATGGATGCATGGATCTGCCTTGCAAAAGTGTGTCGCTTCCTGTAGAAAATTGCAAAGAGCTGTGCAAACAAAATACATCCGTCTTTCAGCTGGAGACCGAGGCAATAATCTTTACGATGAAATAGCAACAGGGTTTTGGTTGGATGTTTTGGCTCCTCTCAGAAGGAAGAGCAAGCTGTGCTTTGGTCGGGCGGCTGGAAGCTGTGACACCAAAGGGCTGCCTTCCCGTACTCCAGGCCCCGAGCTGCTGCGGGGCTCAAGCAGGAGCCGAGGGAGAGCCCAAGGGAGGCCCCACTGGGCCACTGGTGCTTCACAGAGGCCACAGCTGTGCGTGCCACGGTCCTGTTCGCCCCTTCTCTTCTCCCAGCAACTCCGTGCAAAAGTGGAGATTGAGCCCCCGGGAACGGCTCAGCACAAAGGCTCCTTTCAGGAAACTCAACAGCAGCGTTTTGCTGGGAATTTATGGCCTCTAGATCCTGCTCTGGATCTGAATGCAGAAGAAGGGAGAGGAAGAAGTGAAGGAGAAAAATAAAGGAGGGACAGTTTGGGCAGGACAAAATAGGAGCAGTGAAGTGTCACTGTGGCCTGAGAAATAGGGCATTGCAAGGTGCTTCTCATTACACATCCCCCAAACCAAAGCCCTTATGATTGCCACCTCCAGTAGTGTTTCCACTTGTCCCAGATTTCTACTGAGAGGAGCAGAGTGCTCCATAGGAGCTGCTAGGCTCCACCCAGAGGCAGCCACCGTCACAGGGCAAGATGAGGCTGTGTCTGGTTGTCACTTGTGAAACACTTGGGGGTGGCTTATAGAGATAGATCGATCCTTCTGCTTCTGGGGAAGGTCCTAACTGTTGCAGTCCAGCTTCACGTTCCTCATTCACCACTTCTGTTCAGCAGGCAGCACCGGGCTGTTGTTGACAGGGTAGCGGGTAGCAGACCTCCCCCCTCGGGGTTAAAACAGAAAATCAGGCCCTTTAGAAAGAAAAAAAAAGTCCTAAAAGAAGGTAGGAAAAAAAAAAAAAAAAAAGAATGCAATGTTTAAGATGTTATGAGCTGCTTTTCAAAGCCCTTGTTTGCTCACCCAGGGATGGAGGTGCCTTCCTTGAACAAAGCTGCAGGAAAACCCTCTGTCCCCCGAGTTCGGGGTGCTCTGGAGGGCAGCCATGCTGAAATTGTGATTAAGTGTTTTGGGCCATGGCTTTCACTGCAGCCTGCCAGATAGATATTTACAGCTGACCACAGAGAAGCAGGGGGGAAGGAGAAGAGAGACATCTGTAAATTCTTTGGAGTTTTGCTGCCTTTTAATTTTAATTTAATTCTTTTTTGCTGCCTTTCCATCTACACATCATTGTCTCTTTTTCTCAGCTTACGGATCACTAAAGAAGAGATTTTGGAGAGAAAGAGGTTATTTCTAAGGCCTTGGGCACCAGATACTTTTTTTAATGACCATAGTGTAATCTCTAGTGCTATGATAAACCCATGTTCTGAAGTGCAGGCAGTAACCTTTGGTTTACTAACCAGCACAAATCTGATGCTGATGTAACATTATTGATCTCGATGGATTTACTCAGTGTCTAGTTGTCTCCTCCCTTGTTTTTTTTTTTTTTTTTTTGCATATGTCCTTATCCATGCAAAATCAGTGCCTGTGTGGCTGTAAGAATCCAGTACATCACGGTGTTACACCCGCTTCTTATTGGTGTAAATGACACCCTCATTTTGGCCTCTATTCTCAAAATAAAGCTGTTCTTCATGGCCGGTGGGATTACCAGCAGCATAGCATCTTCTCCTGCTGACCTGGGCCCTGGAAGGTGTCCGTAAAGCCTTCCAAAAAGGGAGTAACCAGGAAGGCCTTGTGGAAATGAAGTCCTTCAGCCCTGCAGGCTCTCTGCATTTTGACGTATGAATATATACGTCCTGCTCGGAAACATATGCAGGAATCTGTAGCTATAAAAGCCACTGCTCCACTCTGTAATCCAGCCCAGATGTGCATCTCCTTTCATGGCACACTCGAGGGACCCCTCTGAGCCGAGGCAGGCAGTGATTGAAAGCATTGTTCAGATTTACTCACTGAAATGAAAAGAGACCCACAGCAGACTGCTCACAGAGCAGGAGGCTGGTAGGAAGCGTTGGCTTCGGGAGAGGGTCTGGAGCCTGAGCCGATGGATGCTGGCCCCTGCTGTCATCAGAAGCCTGCTGAGGTCACCAGCAGGAGCCAGGAGCTTGGCGAGCTCTGGGCCTCTCCAGGTGACAGGCATTAGAGCATGTGGTAGGAACCCTGGTATGGTTCGAGCTCCCAAAGCTTGGTGCAAAGAACTGTGCAGACAGCTGAACCTCTGGGGGTAATGCAGTGGGGCTACTGACCTCCTTCAGGGTGCTAAACCTGGGAAACAGTGACTGAGCAATAAGGACTTCTGTGCTGACCTGCCTGGGAGAACGGGGGGAAGACTTCATGGTTTGTTGTGGGTTGTATTTGCAAGCAAGCCATCAGCATCTCCTCCTCCCCATATAGCAGCAGCAAGGGCTTGTGTGGGGAGGGCTGGAGATTTATCCCCACTGTTACTGGTGACCTTCTAAGTAGCCAAAAAGTAGCATTTCAAAAACCTCTGCGCTCGCCGCAATGTCATCTGGGAACTTACTCTTTCTGTTAGTGTCATAAAGCTGCAAAGCTCTAAATAGAAAGCTCAGAGGCAAAGGTCTTGTCCCAAGGGCTCCACAGTCTCAGCACAGAGAGTATGGTTATAAAGCAAGTCACGGAGTCTGGGAAGTAAATTTATGGCTGGGAAGATGGATAAATACTACGCCAAGATCAACAGCAGTGGTAATGTCAAAGTGCAGCGCGTGGTGTTGCTCTGCTTTACAGCGCTGTGAAACCTTGGACTTGAATGCACCGACTGTGCACTGCTGCTGTGGAGTCGAGGTTCTGGCATTTGCACCACCACGGCCCGAGGAGGATGGGGGGCTGTAATGGGAGGCAGCAGTGCCACATGGCAGTGACCGACCTCCCCAGCACAATCCTGCCCTTGGGGTCAGCGCCGGGTTCTGGCGAATGCTGGGGCCTGATAGCCACACTCTCACGCGTTACCTCCCAAAAGCTCCCAGCGGTGATGTTACCTCGCAGAGTGCTGACGTGGCTCTAACTCTTCATTTGTAGACCATCTGGAAGCCTCTTGGGCCTCCAGATGTGATGAGAGAAGGACTGGGCTTTGCCTGCTTTGTGCTCACGGCGTCAGACTCTTGCTGGGCGGCATCCAGCCACTGCTGAGCAATGGCCTGGTGATCTGGGGTGGCACCCGGGAGCAAACTGTGAGGAGGGAAGGCCAAAAGTGACAACCCCCTGAAGTCCATGCCACCCAGAGGAAGTGGGCACAGTTTAGTCCCATACTTATTCTCCACTTGAACAGTTTGAAAACAGAATTAGCTGTTTTGGGGAAAATACTGGCTGCCCCAGCCACTGCACATCCAGCTCCTGGATACCAGACACAAGCTTGTCCCCCTTTCCTAACCTTCAGGATTTTCTCTTTCGGTACTCGTGAATCTCCAGCTCTTGGAGCACAGTGATTGCACAATTCCTTGGGGTAGTTTGCTATGGGGGCACACCTGGACTGCAATATTCAGTGTCTGGGTCCTGAAGACTGTCCCTTCTCTGAACTCTGAAAGGAAGATGGAGAAATCCTAACATGTATTTCTTTAAGTCTCTGCTGTCTGTGTCTCCTGTTCAAAGGATCAGAGGGCAATCCAGGGCCTGAGCCTCCAGTGAGGAAGAAGGAGCCATGGATCTGCATCCCTGTCTGCCCCCTCACCCAGGTCTTCCCAACCAGCAGCATCGGCTGGGGCACTCGAGGCGGCCAGCAACTATGTCCATGTACCTTGGCACTGCCACCTCCTTGCTCCAGGTATTTAGCTAAGAAGCAGCTGGAGAGAGAGAGATTTTGAGACAGCTAAGTAGATCCTGGAAAATTACAATGGAGAGGGATCTGTAATGGACAGCAGGGGACTTAGCACTCTGCTGAGCCATTCTGCCTGTGATTTACCACCTGCATCTGCCTGAACGGCAGTGCTTCCCTCTGCTTGTTGGCACCAAACGGTGAGAGGTCAGCATGGTTTGCACCCAGGGGATGGGGAGGTTTGGGGATGCCTGATGTTCGGCTGCCTCGCCGCAGCACGCTGGTTCAGGTTTCAGGGCTCAGGCTCTGCGTGTGCGTGTGCTTTTAACTCACTCAGCAGTCTTTCCAGGAAATTAATTTGTGTCAGATTATGGGTTTTTGTCCTTCCTTTGTATTTGGAGGGCAAGGGTTGGAGGAAGCTGCTGATTCAATAAGCTGCAGCTATCACCCTGCTAGTCTGACCCCACAGCTGTAAGCTCTCCCACAGGCTTACAGCTTTGGGCAGAGGTGGCAGGAATGAGCCCAAGAACCATCTTGGTTCTGGAAATGGGTTTGGGCAACGTTCCCTTTCTTCTGTCTTGCCCCCTTCACTCCTTTGTGTCCATGTTTTGACTCACTACTGGACTGTTGTGCTGGCAAACTCTATCCCCATTAAAAAATGCAGGAGAGAAACTGAAGATCTTGTTACTGAGCAAAAGGCAATTGAGCAGGGAATAGGGGAAAAGGCAATATGGCAGCAGGGAAAATGTAGCAGATTGTCTAAGGCCTGGCAAGGACTTTGGAGCTGGATATTTCTGCTGAAATGCTAGTCAGTCAAGCAGTGTTACTTAAATCAGCTGAGGTCCCAGAATGAACAACTTAATACAGAATAAAGGCTTTTTTACCCCTCAGAGCTCAAGTTTCAGGCTCTCTTCACAAGACAACAAGACAACATTGCTATAAGTAACCTCGTCCCCCACTTTGAGCCTGCTTTCATATAGGCCTGAGAACTAAGCTCTTCACCTTCAATAGAAGTTGATATTCTGAACTTTGAATCATGACTTGAATGGCAAAACATAGAGAGGCTGGATTATAAAGAAAATAAGTAAGAATGAAGGGCAGTGAACCCTTTTTGCTGTTCCTCAGGATTTCACACCATGCATAGACCACAGATTCCCCGCACACCAGATTTCACTTCAAGCTGTGATTTTTTTTTCTATTTCTTGCCCTGAAATATTATTCTACAGCTGTTTTGCTGGTCCAGGGGTGCTGCATTTGGGAAGTAGATGGGTGATGCACTTGTGATTGGTGCTTTGTTCATAAATGCTTTTCATCCCTTCAGCTGGATAGCTATGGGAGCATGTGAACTCAGATATACTGCTGCTACACTGGTGTGACAAGGTGAAAACTAAGGTAAACTGAGGAATAAACTAGTTTCCTATGTTTTCATCTATAAAACAAAAGGATGCAGAAGCTGTGAATGTCTGAGGTATGACTGGGAGGCTCTCCATGGGGTGTCATTCAATAGGCAGAGAATTCCTGCTTAGAGAGTGAGTGGGGATGAGAAGATCGCAGCCCCCATCAAGGGGGCAGAAGTTGAGGTAGAAAACCAGAATGGCCAATGATTGGTGCCTCACTATTTTTTCACTGTCAACAACTGTCTGCGAAACCCACAGGCGAAGTGTCCAGAGCAGGCTTACACAAAGGATGACAAATAGCTATTGCCCTTGCTTATTCTGCTGGTTCAAGGGCTAAGGTCTGCATAGTAGATTGCATAGATGTGACACTGCTAATGGTCCTTGGGGAGCTGAGAAAGATATAATGCAGTAAGATTTCTTTCCTCTTCTCTCACTGCGCTTTAAAAATAAACAAGCTCTAAAATTGCTTACCACCACTTCCCGTCCCGTCTACTGAGCCATTCATTCTTTCTCTGTGACTTTCAATTCTGCTGTTTGCCGGTTTTTGGGAGGACGCATCTCTTAGGATGATCTGTCACCAAAAAGGCTTTGTGCACATGTGCGTCTCCATGTGTTATGTCCAGCTTGGATCTCTCTGATGTCCGTTGTCCGTGGTAAGGGAACAATAGCTGGTAGCGTGGGGGGTTCAGCGGGATGTACGCGTCTGTGTGTGCGTACGTATGCAGTGGAGGTGCCGTGCTGCAGATCAAAGGGAAAACAAATCTCTAAAATGTTTAGTTTATGAAGTATATTGTTGTTGCACTGCCGCCCAAGGTCTTCAAAGGGACCCAGATTTATTGTCGCAACACAGTTCAGAGATACTTTTTGCAGATTAAAGATGGATGAAATAGGAAGGGGCCAGGCATGTAAATTATGGAGTAAAAATAGGAGCTGTACATTTGTTGCTGTATGGGTTTGGGTTTTATTGGTTTTTGTTTTTTTTTTTTTTTTTTTCCCTGCTGGTGGTTCTTTCCCCTCCCCCTTACATTTGTTTCTTAGAGCCAAGGGGTCATGTCTATGCTTTCTTGTGTGGCCACATGGAGTATGTCCTGACAGCTCTGCTATCTCTTAGGTAGAAACTGAGATTATCCAGGCTTGGCTCTCAGAAAGGAAAACTCACTGCAGGCAAATCTGCTTTGCTTTTATTACTGGAGGTATCGTTTAATCTCAGCCCCTGACTGTTCCTCTCCCCACAACTCCTCTGCTTGGAGGAAAGTCATCGACTCAATACATGACAAAGAAATTAACTTTCCTTTCTGGCCACAGTCTTTAAAGCATTAAAATATCACTTCTTTTCATCTCTACTCATCCGCATCGGGCTCTTTTCCCCAGTTCCAGTGAAAAGACAGAGGACTGTTCAAGCCATCACGGTCTGACTTTGCCCAGGAATGGAGCAGGGTTGTCCTAATTCAGCACCAAGAGAAGATCTTAAAACGCTTCTCCTCACCACCTCTTCCTGAACACTTCCTAGGCAAAATGTCCCCACTGGGATGCTGGCTAGGGTTTGCTAGGCAAAGTCTTTGTGTTGTGCAATCAGTACAGACAGAACTTTCTTCTCCAAAATCTCACGCTGCAGATAGGGTATGTTACAAGGTGGGAGATACAAGCCCAGAGAGGGAAAGTGAGGTGCTGAAGGCTTTTGAAACAGAACTGGCACTAAGCCTATTGTTACCGGTTTCTTGTGCTCACACTGTCTTTGCCAGCTCTTTGAAGTTCTCCCTGGTCATCCACAAACGCATACTCTACAAGGGAAAGTCTCCTGTACAACTCTGAGCCCTTTCTGACAGCCCTAGGGAAATTTTAAAGGCCTGAGATCCAGGATTCTGCATCCTCTTGCCCTGTGCCTGAGCGGAGCATCATCTTCATGCCAGATGTGAGCCCTGGCTGTACGACGCTTACAATCACTGCTATGAAGATAAACACTTCATCCACGCTGTGACCCTGGTTGGTGTCAACACCCCCGTTTTGGGATGCTTTGTACCAGAGCAAGCTCGGTGCATGAGTCTACCACCAGTGCTCGTCTCCTAGGGATGTCAGCCAGCTCTCTAGTAGCCCTCAGCTGACGAGCTGGAAGCAATACCCATCTTGCCAGTCACCAGGGACCCCACTCAGCTGTGTTTGTAGTGTTGGTTAACAGTATGGAAACTCACACCACATCCATCTTTTTACCTTTTACCTCTGCATCCTGTTGTCAGCTGCAGACCATACACTAAACCGTAGCTGCCTTCAGTGAGGTTTGTGTATAGATTTTAATATCATAATTATGGCATGTAAACAAAATACCACTTGATAATCGAAACCATACTCACTGAAGCCAAGCTCCCATGTGAGAGAGACATCTGAGTTTAATTGCTGTTAAACCTCTGCAAATGTACTGGCTGTAAGGCACCGGTATTATTTAAGGCACAGATCAAAACAACAACTGCAATCTAGAGCTCATGCTGGAGATGAACCAGCCTGGGCTTTGGCCATTCCAGGGTATGACTAGCTGTCGGTGAGATGCTCTCTGCATTTTGGCAGCTGGCAGGGCTCTGCCGTGCCCATGATGTCCAGCTCCAGCCCTCAGCCCTGGCTGCAGCTGCATCCAGCTGTTTCCCTTGAGCTGTCCTCCTTGAGGGAGGTCAGATGAGATGCAGCTCCTCTGAACCACGGGGCTGGGTTCTCTCTCATATCTGGAATAGCGTTGCAAATGCCAGTGAAGCCTGGGTGGTGCCATGGGCCCTCTGTAAAGGGGTGCTGGCTCTGTACGTGATGTCCACCCCGCCTGTCTGCTCTCCTGTGGCAGTCCTGCCGCCTCCCCAGCTGCTCTGTCACTGACAGCTTGGTTGCTCAGCTCTGCTGATGACATCTGGAGCAAAAGCATATACAAAAGACTATACAAAGCAAAAACATACACACAAGAATGATATTAGGCTCTTTTGAGCCTCTTCCAGGCCCAGCCTCCCCCAGAGCTCAATCTTTGCTATGCTTTGTTTCTTGTGCTGAGAGGAAAAGAGCTTGGTTAGAGAAAAAAAAAAAAAAGGAGGATAGTTCGCAGATCAGTCAAACCTAGATCTGATCTCCGTGCTGCTTCCTAGGTCTTTTTGTGTGGCCCCAGGACTGTTGAGCAGCAGCAGCATGGTGGTACTGCTTGGGTCCTGTTCAGGAGCCGCACAAAAGGGCAGAGCTCCTCCAGACTGCACATCTGTGCCTGGCCGTGCTGCCTGCATCACCAGGAGAGGCTACTGTCTCCTCACAAACTCTCTGTGAACAGGCAGGGTGCTGCCATCCTCCTTTTGCAGGGAGAGCCTCCAAAGTGTTTGAACATCAAGCTTCCAAGGAAATTCAGGAGAATTCAGCACCTGGATACAAGTAATCTGCCAGTAAATTGACCTGTGACCTTCCCAACTTTCTGCTGGTGGCTTCGTCCTGCAGCACCTTTCTCTGGGGAGGGCAGGCCCATGCTGCCACACCAGGCAGGCTGTTGGGGGGCTCACCTCTGCCCCCTGCCTGGTCCATGCTCCATGCGGGCTGGCAGGGGGCTGAGAGGTATGTCTGTGCTCAGAGAAGATACGACATCAAAGTCTTGGCCACACACAGCAGTAAATATTGTACAACTTCTTCTTCTTCTTTTTTTTTTTTTTTTCATTTTTTTTCACAGCAGTGGGGTGCCACCCTTGCTGTTTTTGGCAGTTCCCAGTGGGAATAATTACACTGCGCATGCCTTAAATTCCCTCTTTTGCAATGACAACTGGATGCAATTTCCTTAGAAGCCTCACAAATGTAGCTCTCACATGGTTGGAAGCCATTCAGTGAGTGCTGCAATGCATTCAGAGGTGGCTGCTTCTCAGCAGGACCTCAAGCAATTTCTAGAAACATTTCTATAGCCTGTCATGCATTTGGGGACCCACTGCATGGACAATACACAGGAGTTCTGGGCAGGACTTTTCAGCTAAGGTTTTAGAGTTTTCACATGTGTTTGGGATTTGGCTCAGAAAATGCCAAACCAGAACCAAAAACTGTGCTTGAGGTTTGATTCTGGTTCATGCTTAACCTAAATACTGCTCTTGCTGACCAAACATTTCCCTGGATAGCTTGATGGACAAGTCTCTGCAAGGGACTTTATGGCATTGTAGCCTGTGACAGCAAGGGATTCGTTATAGCCCAGCAAGTCCCTTCCATTTGTGTTGTCCTGCGGTTAGACAGCAAGACTCACCGGACTGAGCTTCTTAGGGAATCCTCCACACAGCAGCAAAAAGCTTCAGCAGTTGTTTTAGTGGAGAAGTGACACATGTACATTAAGATGGGTTGTTTAGTTGTAGAGGGCAATATTCTTTTTAATCCTGAGACATGGAGGAAGGAACAAATATTTCCCCCAGGGAAAAGCTGGTGGGCACAGATCAAAATGTCCTTCTGATAGTGGGAAGTGCCACCCCCCTCCTGCCCACATGCTGAGCTCTGTTTGAGATGGCCAGCATTTGGTGCTACGTGTTCTCCAGACTGCTCCTGTTGGCAATGGCTTGTGAAGATCTTCATGCCAACACCCCACCAAAGTGCTCAGTCACTGAGGGACAGCCTGCAGTGTGCTGTCAGCATGCCTTGGGGGAGCTAATGGAAAAGCACAATAACCAAGGAGCCCTCATGGGGCTCAGCTCCTGCCAAGTGCACATTTGAGTGATCTGTGAAATGTACAGCCAGAGAGGAGAGAAGGGAGGATCAGGAGAAAAGACAATGCAGCTAGGACTTGAAAAGCAAAGTCCTGGGGAGGTAGATGACAGATAAAGGAGGCAGAGGAGGAACAATGTGTGTTGTGGTTGGAGGGAAGGGGTAAAAGAAAGAGGTTGTGTCATTTGTAACTTGGAAGGGAGGCATTTAATTCCAAAAGCCCAACCTTTGCCCTGTCTGGGGAACACAGGAATTAACTCAGTTATTGACCAAATGCTTTGGTCTAGTTGGAAAGCGGAGCGCAATGATCTGGAGCAAGTGAGGCTCCATCAGCCCACCTCTGCAGCTGAGGCAGACTGGTCACAGGGAGGACACAAATATTTTTCACCAGTTCTTTCCTTCACCTGGGCTGAGGGGGCATCTCCATCCCACCTCCTTGAGCCTCCACGGGCACTGTGGAGGGCAGTGGGGACCTTGCAGGCCTTGGGTGAAGCCCTGGTCAAGTACCACCTCAGGGAGACACGGTGCATAGACCTGGGCGAAGAGATGCCATCCCAGGCCTCAAGTGCAGCTGGGGAGGAGCTGCCTGAGGGCTGAAGTGCGTGGAGGAGTGGGCATGGCCCAGTGGTGGGCAGCGGGGACATTTTGGGAGCCGCTGTGGGCTCTGCTGACCCAAGGGTAAGCAGCGCTGCCCTTCCAGCAGCTGGCACAGCGGTGGCACACAGGTACTGCTGTGTTCCTGTTGCTGTTTTTACAATTTTATGACAGTAACAGCAGCTCAGGTGTCCTCACGTGACAGCAGTCACCTCTCCTCTCATGCAGCACAGTGTGTGCAGCCTGCAGTGCCTGCAGTCCGCCATTCATCTGAAGCTGCTCCGTCAATGGTGCAAAATACGATACAAACCATAACCCTCCCACACATGCATTCCCACACATGCAATCAAAACTGGGATGAAGGCAAAGAAATAAACAGACACTCAAGGCTGAGCTTAATTTTTCCTTGGATCTAGGTACTAATCACTGTGGTAACTGTGCACATTCAGAAAAGGCTGGGCAGAGCTTTGAATACAACACACACACAGATGCCAGCCTACAGCACACAAGGCACTATGGAAACTGTGCAGATGGGGTCAGGAGGGAGGTAAGCGTACAGTCCTGTGGTGGCCCAGGTGCCCAGAGCCAAACCCTGCCCTGCCACCTAGGACTGTACGATGCTTAAGGGCTGCTGTTGGCTTTGAGGAGCTCATCAAGGCTGTGCTATGTTTCTGTGGGTGTTGCAGGCTGGTATTCTGCACAATACTGTGGGCTGGTGCCCTGGGAATTCTGGTGGGTTAGGATTTATGGTAGACTGGAGACAAGGGAAGAATGTCTCAGCCTCAACAGATCCAGTAGAAAAAGCAGCTCTTTGTCTACAGGGTGGGAGAGGGAAGGTGCTGGCCACACAATCCCAAGAATGTGATGGCTTTCCAGTCCCTGCTGTAAGTTCCATCTGGTTTGCTTACTTTCTGTGGAAATGGAATTTGCCTCCAAAGAGAGAAGCAGGGTGAGTTGTCTCTGGTTCTCTCCCATATCCCTCAACAGTTGCTTGTTCTTGGGGAGCATCGCTACCCGTCCAGTCATCAAAGTATTAGGTAGATGAAGTTCTGGCCTGGGACCAGCACTACCAAAACAGAAGAGATCACTTTGCTGTGGCCCCCTCAGGTGTTCGCAGTATTTGGAGATGCAGCACCGTGTTGATGGTGCCTGTGTGGTCTAATTACTCTTTATTGCTACTTTGGCCTGCTTGCTTTCTTGCATGTTATTTGTCCCAAGATGCGCTGCGCATCTGTTCCTTATTTCCTGTATATGCATTTGTTTTCTTGCTAAATATTGAAAGGAAAGGAGATGAAATGTATTGAAGATCTTGATTTACAACTTCAGTCTTTCCCTAGATCTGTTAAGAACTACATTCTCAACTCCCCCTTCTCTGTACCCTCCATGGTGGAAGGAAGACATCCCATAAAGTCATAGCAAGCTGTAACATGCATATGCAAACAGAGAGAGACTGTTACTCTACTGATCACAGCAGATGGTGAGGATTTCAGGTCCCTTTCTTGATGCTGGGTATATTTTTGCGATGTCTTTACCCACGAGCACAGCATCGTATACTCCCACCAACACCCGTTAGTCATGTTGGGATTGATGACCACACTGGTGGCGATGTGCAGGGGCTAGCGCTGTCTAAGGCATGCAAGTGCTGCTGGGATGAGAGGCTGGAGATCACTGGGAGAGGGCATGTCCAGGAAAAGTCACAGGGGACCAGAGAGGTCCCCTGCACCACTGCTGCTGAAGACCTGTATGAGGAGTAGCAAGCTTTCTTCTAGCAGGAATTACAGCACTCTGGTGTTCACTGACTCCTTTCTCCTGTGCTTACCCCAGGCCCTTCCTCGCAATGACACTGAAACACTGAAACCATGAAAATCATGGGGACAGTGTCTCCCAGCTTATGGAAAGATCTTAATTTTATGATGTTGCCATTCCCCTCGTTTGACACATGCATAGGCTTGGACTAGGCAGGAAAAACTGAGACTAGGTGGTGACCGCCAACTGTACTTGGCTGCTTTGGGCATCTTGCCACTGCATGGCTCAGACCTGCATGTTCTAGGGACTGGTGGAAGTCGGGGAGGCCAGGAGGACCTCAGGACCTCCGGAGGAAGCAGCACAACTGGGGTTCTTTCCCAGGCTAATTCGTGTGGAGGGGATGGGGAGAAAACACTTCCCAGCTTGATTTTCACTGACAGAGAAAGAAGATGGGTGCCTCTCAAAACCTGTTCCCTGGCTTGCAGCACACAAAAATTGCCTATCAGGCTGGCAGCTGCAGCGTGGGGGAGGATCCTGTGTGTCCCTGGTTCCCCGCCTGGGAAAGCCAGCATGAGCTGTTTGCAGCAGTGCATGAGTTGTGGGCCTCTGCAAGGCTTCCCCATGGCCTAGCTCACCTAAGGGCATGAGTCCATCTGAACCATCGTCTGATGCCATCCAAGCCCAGCCGTATGCAAGGAAAACTGCCAAGTGTGCCACAGGACTAAGTGAAATACCATTTCCCAGCTTAACAGACAGATTTGTTATGTATACAATGAATTACCAGCTCTTTCAGTGCAGTAATTGTTCACACATTGTTTCCCTGCCTCTTTCACTGTTTTTTATGATTCATGCTGTTTGGTTGCCCGGCTGACATTTCCAAAATGAAGTTTTTAATCCCCAGCCTTTCTCTCCTCCCCTCTCCCCTTTTTGTTTGCCTGGTTTATGGGCCTGAGAGAAGTGTTTCCAATCACGATAATATCTTCATGTTTTGTTGACAAAAGGTCAACCTAGGAGTAAGCCAAACTGGTTTTAGGAAAAATATTTGCTTATTTATTAAAGGGATGTGTGTTGGAGATCAAATTTATGAGGGTGAAATTGAGTCTGGTTATTTAAAGGACTCTGAAATAAGAGCTTCCCACCCACTCACAAGGGGAAGAACAAGAGCTATAAATTGCTTTAGGCTGAAGGGAATGTAGAAATAAACCCAGTTTCTGTGCAAAAGGTAATAGGATCCAAAGCAGGAACTAAAAACAGAGCTTAACTGACAACAGCCCGTTCACTCCCTCACACAGAGCCCCCATTCCACACTACCATTCCTTACCAAATAAAGGTCATAATTTTCCCCAGTATTTGTGCATCTAGTTCTACAACAACCATCCCCATCCATCAGCCAGCACTAACTAGGACTCACAGAAGAAAGATACAGCAGTTTGGTCCTGGGAATCTGCCTCATAGCATGCTTTCTCAAGTTTGACTTCAAATTATATTTCTAAATCAGATTTTGGGAACACTTCCATGAGCCTTGCCCATGCCAGGAACACTGCCGAATGCAGGAAGAGCGACCTCTTCACTGAACTTTGCATGAGCTGCACTGCTGAACAAGCACGTCTGGAGGAAAAACATCTTTTTTTCACTGAAAAGACAAGACAGTACAGCAAGAGGTTAAGTCTTCCTTTTTCACATAGAACATGAATTTGAAGAGAAAATGTACCATATACATAAACATGTTAAAATATTAACATACATGTATATGCACAAGTATATGTATATGCATATATATGTATTTGAATAATCGAGACTGGAGGAAACCACACACATCTCACATATACATATGTGTATATACACATCTGTGCACGCACCATTTCCTGTGCTTCTTCCTCTGCATATCCAACAGACAGTAATTTAAGTGGAGCCTTGGCCCAGTGCACTTATTCCTAGTGAGCTCCAAGCAGCTATTGGGAGTCTGACATTTTCCTCCTTCTCTGGCTGTTGCACAGCTCCAGTTCCTTTGTATTATTTAGCCACATGCCCCCGTCATGGCTTGGGACATGACACTTCTTTCCTCCTTAAACATGACTATTACAAAATACAAATTGGAGCAAGAACTGTAGTGAAAAAACCTGTTCTATTCAAGTCTCATTGATGCTGGATACTCGCTAAAAACGCAGAACATTAAGCAAGGCTCTGCACCTAGTACAGACAGAGACAAGTCTCTCTTACAGAGTCTGACTGGTTTGGGTTGACCCTACAGCCTTTGGAGTCAGCAAATTACAGACAGAGGAGAAGGAGGACAGAACACTGAAATCTGATTTGCTGTAATTTTTATCTTGTGTTTTAAACAGATAACAATATTGTTTATAGGTACTCTGCACCCATCTCTGTGTGTAGCCACCACAGAGCAACTCTACCTGACTGGAGAAGAGCAGTTGTAAAATGCTGCTGGACACCGCGATCTGGAGGTTGGGCACAGCCACATCCAGCTCAGGCTTACAGCCCAGGCAGAGTGAAGCCCAGTTATCTTCCAGTGTGGAGGCAAAAACGAGGAAGCTGCCTGGATCTGAGGCAATCCTCCTGCTGTAGAAGCCTCTCCAGATCTCATATTCTTTCTGTCCCCAAGCAGGCCATGTGTTCTAGCCTGTGTAAAGAAGATTACAGAGAAATATATGGCCAGTGTTTACGGGCATGGAAGTTATTTCAGGCAGTTTAAAAATGATTGAATTACTAGTACCCTTGCACCACCCAGCCAATTCTCTCCCTAATGGATGTCAGAGTTTTTTCCTTCTTTCCTTTCTTATTTTTTAAGATGAAAGCAATTGTGCAGTCAGAGCTGTAATATCTAGCCATTACTCCACACCCCAAAAAGAGTACATCTTCACATGTGTCTTTGGGGAGCACCGAGGACACTAATCCAAGACAGGATTTTAAGTACTCAGGTGTCAAGAACTAACCAGGATAATTTTTCTTGGTGCAGTAACATTGCATCTCCTGCCCATTTGCTATCTCTCAGAGGCTCATCCAAGTATTTAGAAAGTTCTTCTGCAGTCATTTCAAGCATAGTGTGAATTCTGCCTTTTCCTACACAAGAGAGATACAGTCATCCTGTCCTCTCTCTGTCCCACCCCAAACACCACCCACACCTTCAGGGGATAAGACACTTGATGGCACCTTTCATTCCAGGCCAACAACACTCTTCACAAACCTGGCAAAGCCCTAGACCCAATGCCAGCATCCCTGAGAGAGACAAAGATTTCTCTCGCCAAGTACATCTGCATTTCTGTGAAACCAACCACATTTTACTGCTGGGCAAATTGGGCACCAAGAAGGAAATGCTGTAAGAAAGTCAGGGGTTGTGAGTGAATCAGGATGAATGCTCAGCAATTGATTCTGCTTGGGCCTGAGCCTGAACCATTTAATACTTATCTACGTATTTGGAACAGCAGAAGAGAATCTGCAGATCATCAGCACTTCACGGTGTGTTTCCTTGTGTGACGGCTTCACAAGCGCAGATGACAGCTCTCAGGCAAATTTGGAGAGAAAAAACAGTTTCATCTGTTCTGTGGTGAGACACCTGAGGAGCCAAGAGAGCTGTTTCAGGAGGAAGCACAGAGAAGGTCTGTGTACTTACAGCTGTGCTTTCAACGCTGGAAAATAAATCATCCTTCCACCACAGACCCCATTATAATTACCTTAGCATGTAAGAGCAATTAGGATGTTACTGACTTGCTGCTGTGGAGCAGTCTGGATGGCTGTTTCTTGGAGAAGTGTAATGGGAAGGGGGCAGATGGATGAATGAGTAAGCTAGGAGACTTCACATGGATATTCCTCTGGCTTGTTGCAAAGAACCGCCTACCCTGAGCTGGTGGCTCTGCTATTTACCCCCTGAAGGAGCTTAGGAGAGTAAACCTCAGAACTTCTCTGGCTTTGATTAGGGAGAAGGCAGGGATGCAGCGACCCGTCTCCCTGCTGGCTCAGTACCAGCAGCCTGCCCAGCGCAAGGTGGGCTCGAGGATGAAGATTAACAAAGGAAGTGGCTGAGCACAATGCTTTTCTGCCCTACAGGGAAAGCTGGAACTGGGCTCGAAGTACAGGAGAAGCAGTGGCAGAACAGAGGAGCACCACCAGCAGCAAACCAGACCAGACCACTTTTCTGGTGGCAGAAAAGACGCAAGATCAAATGAAATCAGGAAAAGCTATTTTTCAAGGGAAGATTTCAAAAGATGTCGGCTAGTCCCTGGATTCTGTGCAAAAAGAAATTAATCCGTTGCCAAACACAAGAAACTGTAACGACCCACTGGGTAGATCTTTCCCATTTGGAACTGCCTTGACTCTGCTCCATTTGTATTACATGCACCAGATCTTAAAAATTTCCTAATGTGTGAAGATTTTGCTTTTCACATGGACATTAATTTTTGTCAGAGTTCATGTATTGCATTTAAGCCCAGGCACCGTACAGGTTCACATTGCATATTGGCCATATAGTCAAGGCTTCAGCACGTACATTTTTATGGAGAGGAGTAAAACACGATCCCTGCAAAAAGGGAAGCGCAGTGCTTTAACCCTAGTCTGGGACCTGCTGAGCCATCCACAGTGTGTCCAAATGCTCTCACCTCTTGGGGCAGCACAGGTGAGTTTTGCCTCCTACTCCACCAGCCTGACCTCAGCTCAGCTCCCCTGGAGCAGTGCTCTGCCAGATGGAGTCCTATCATCGCTGCTCTTAGCAGGCACAGCTCATTTCTAGGCGTTACAAGAAGAATCTGAAGTACTCAGCAAGAGCAGACAGGTCTCTTGAAATGCCCGGACTGCAGTTTCAGCAGAATGTGTCTAGCAAAAGCAAAAAGTTGAGTTTCAAGTGGTTTAACAGGTCAAAGCAGGAAAAAAAAGCAATGGTATATTTATGTTTGAAAGTGTGCATACACCTGCACCTACATCCACACAGCTGCAAAATCAACAAAACACTTCCACAATTTAAAAGCATAATTACACAGATCAGGCTGATGTATAGCCCTTCCCCTTAACTTAAAGAGAACTTTTCACATCTTCCCTCACATTCACTCATAAAATGAGAGCTCCTAAGTCAGCAATTCATTTTCAGAATGTAAAAAAGCAACCTAAATAAACTATAATGTCTGCAGCTATGCACAGTGTGTATGCATAATTGTGCCCTAGAACAGCAGTGTGTGTTACTATACAGATATCAAAATATATATTGCTTTACGCATAGAGCTGCAAACCAAAACACCCTGCAGCCAGCTGCCCAAATATTAGGTGCTTGTGGACCTTAGGGCTTTGATGCCCTGTAAGTTTAGGAGTATTTATTAGGTGAATATAGAACTGGAGATCACAGTAGTGGAAAGTAAGTATGATAATGAGGTAAACACATGTTGCAAAGCAAATACCAGCTAATGGTGTGCTCTGTGCAGGAAATAGCAGCTTTAAGCAATCACTTTTTGAACACTAGAGCAAGGCTTCTGAGCTGGCTACAGGATGGCACACGTTAATGACACCTCTCTGCATCCTGCAGCTTTTTACTGTACTGTAAACTCGATTTGACAAGTAGGTGACCAAATAGGTGTTCTGCTCCTTTGAAGGCTTTGAACGACCATGTGAATGCTCCTTCCCTTCCAGAAAGCAGAGCGTTACATGCATGGATGTAGCATCAGTTTTCTTCGGACGGTTCTTCAGGGGCCCAAACTCCCCCTCAGTTCCAGCAGGATTGCTTTCTTGCAGGTGGAGGGGACCTCAGGTGCTGCGAGATCTGTGCGTCATGGGCTCCCTCTGGAGGTTATTTGCTCTAATCTGTGGGGTTTGAAAGAAATGGAGAGAAAACAACAGTGCAGCAAGCCCTACGGGTGTCTGGAGAAAGTGGCTTTATGGAATAGAACGGGCTGAGGGGCCCCGAACCAGAAGCTGAATGTGGAGGTAGGTGCTACACAGAGAGTGGTAGGAGGTGGGGTGAGCTCTGTGGCTGTGTGGTGGGAGAGGACCTTAGAGCTACCCTCGAGATGCAGCCTTTGCTGTGTGTTTCCTTATCCTTAGGTCAATGCAGCAGGGAAGAGGCAGTAAGCTGAGCATCAGCTGAGAGTGCTCTGTTAGATCATGCTTATGGTGGAGGCAGCTGCTGTCCCAAGTCCCTGGGAGGAGGGGAATATTTGAAAGTCTGTCTTTCCCCTCCACTCTGTGATGGGGTGGCCAGGAGGGGATGTCAGGTGGACCTAGAGCACAAACAACTGTGGGAATGGCCCATCGAGAGGTTTGGGATTTGGTAATATGCAGAAGAATGCAGGTTTGTTAACTTGGACCAGGTACTGCTGCATGAAGCTTGCATAGTGCGTGTTCAGGGTGTTGAGCAAATTCCTGATGACTTATGCCAGATGTTCAACCCTGGTGATTTTTCTCTGCTCTGCCTTGAAGCTGTCAGCATGCACAGCTTCTAAAAGAGCCTTCCACCATGACTTCAGGCACTATGTGTTCAGAAAAAAAAGCTGTAGACTCTGCCAGTATGTTTACACAAAGTCAGAGAGCACTGAGGTGGGCTCAGGCTTTCCAGTAAAAGCTGCTGGGGTGGGCTGTGGAGGGCCCTGCTGTCTGTCACCTTTCTAAAGTTACAGACAAAAGGTGGCCTAGAAGCCCCCAGCAACAGCCTCTGCTTTGCTGGAAGCCTCCTGGTGCTTACAGCAGTGAGGGCTCTGGCTGGTGCCAAACTGTTGGGAGGAGCAAATGAGCTCTGTGAGAAACTGGAGAGGTCTGTGCACAGGAAAGTCACACTGTGCCTGAGGATCTGTTGCAAGTTAATGCACTCATCATCCTCCTGTCCCAGGACAAAAAACACTGGGGGATTATTTAGCTGAACAACAGTCCTATATACCCCAAGACCCCTTTTCTCCTTTGACACAGTGAAAATTATGGCACGGGGGAGGGCAGGACTGTATTTGGGGTGAGAAACTTCTGTGAGCTCTGCCATACTCTCTATAATCACATCCATAGCTGTCAATCTCGTTGCTGCCTCTGCTGGCTGCGTGACCGTGCACTTAATGTGGTTGGGGGAATATGGTGCCCCAGCCGCAGGCTGCGGTGCATGTCTGGGCAATGGTTACAGAGGCACAAGGCCAAACAAAACAAAAAAACCCAACAGATTATTTGGCTGGAATTGAACATGAAGACTGCAGGATCTATGTGGAAAAGTATCTCAGGTGGTCCAAAGGCTGAATGTGTGGGCTGTGCCGTGAACATACCTGTATGGAGCATATGATGGAGCAGCGCTCCATGCCCATGATCAAAAACCCAGAGGCAGGGCAGGGTGCTTGTTTCTGTGCCATGGGATGGATCCATGCAGGAAACTGGGCGCAGGGCCCACATTACATTTTAGCCATGGAGCTAGTGCCAGGTGCCACGTGGGATGAGGAAGGAATGGAAAGGGAAACTGAAGGAGAATGGAAGCTTAAAGGGGACGCATGGACTTTTTCATTTGCTTACGGACACAAAGTTTATAAGGGCTATGCTTCTTTAGCGTGTAATGACAAAGTTACGATGGCAGCTCAGTTGTCAGCCAGCTTGTGAAAGAAAATAATCGGTGTGTAATTAATCACCCAGGGTGGTAAGCTGATGTACATAGCAGAACCCAGCCTGAGTTTGTTTCATAGACTCTTTACATTTTTAACCTATGAAACTAAGCAGCTTTCTCCAAGTGTTGGATATTGAGGCCTGCAAAAGCTATTTCCTCAATTTTTTTCCAGCATTGCTAAGTATCAGAGTTATGTAGGTCCTCTTCCACGATGGGGTTATGACAGGGGGCACAGTATAGTGTTTAATGAGAAAAAACAGTTCTTGACAGGTGCACAGACCATCAGGAGATTTTTGATCTGCAGTAAGAACGGAGTTACTGTTGCCAAAAAGATGAAAAAATACTGAGGGAGGCTTGCAGCTGACACAGGAATAATTATGTGGTGATGGCCTGTCATAGCCTGTGAGAATGAGGGTGATGAGAAGGCGAAGGTTTATTGCTGTACAGATCACTTTCCAAGTACTGTGGTGGCCTCTACTTGCATGTCCACATACTTGCTTCTGGCCACTGTTAGAGGAGAAAGATATCCAGCCTCCCCTTTTCAGTGATGTATGTACCTGGCCAAAAAGGAAAATACTCAGATTTATCATGTGTTACATGGCAGCAAGTACCAAGCGGGAACATACTTACTGGATGGCTGGGTGATCGCTGACAGGGTGCCAGCAGCTTTGGAATATAATGGGTGATTTTTCCACAGCTGTATTGAATGCTACCATGACATTTACTGGAACCACCCTGTAGGGACCACTGAAAGAGAGCAGCCTTTAACATCCAAACTGTACAGGAGCACAAGTGAGCTGCTATGAAAAGAAACAGATGGGGACCTCATGGTCTTAGCTAGCACCAAACTGCCCAGGCCCTGATCCCCAGAGACGCGCTTCTTGGCAGCAGGGCAAATACCACTTGCCTGTATTACAAAGCAGCTCCCTGAAGAAAAGAGATCACCATGATTTTGCTGCTCCCCATCCTTTCGCTAGGAAAACTAGCAACTACCCTCCAGGGAACCTGGAAGCTATTGTTTTGAGACTTCTAATAGGTTGACTGCCTTCTCTGGGATGGCTGAAGTAAAGGTGTGCCACCTCGTGCACCAGGACCCGTGCTGCAGCCCCAGCAAGCAGGGCACCTGAACCTGCCTTCTGCTTTGTTCAAGTATGTCTACTTGCATTTAAATGTCAACTGTCCATCTCATGGCCTCTCACTGAAGTACTTACCCAATTTATACCCACACATTTTTTTTTATGCATGTTTAATTATGACTGCTTTAATGTATGTAGCATATACAAATACATACGTTGTGCACAGATCCACTTTCAGTATGTACTTGTGTATCACATGATACACACAAAAAAATACAACCAGCCTGTCACAGAGCTGGACAAAAAGAGGTCAGGGTCTGGTGCTGGGTGCCATTTCTGCACTGAGGTCCTTCCCAGAAGCCTGTACAGCAGCTGCTGGCTTTGGTCACCCTTTGATACAGGTTTGATTCAGTCTTCAGACTTTGCTGTATTCTCTCCTCTAACACGCTTTGGTGGCAAAGTGTCATTTGTGAAATGGTGTAAACATACTTTTTTTTTTCCTCTCATAGAGTGCTGAAATGGTATTAAAGTGCCCCTTTGTTCTTGTGCTGTGAGAGGTGAAGAACAGGCCATAGCATAAGCAGCCTTTTTCAGGATTTGCTTTCATCATTTCTTTTGTTACCCTCTAACCTGAGATGGGCAGTGCCAGTCTCCTCAGTTCTTCAGTGTTTCTGCACTTCTGTAACAGTGTTCTCCTCCCTCCTTGTCCCTTTCCTCCCCAGCCTTCGGCAGCTGTGTTCCAAAACCTCTACCAGGGAAGAGTGAATTACTTTTCTTGTCAAAGTAGAATGTTTTTTCTCCCTCACATGAAAGAAAAATTCAAGTTTCAGGCTGTGTTTGCCCTGATGCTATTTTCAAACAGCAACAGAAGCGAAACAGCAGTGTGGCTTTTTAATTACATAAAACCAGCATGAATAAAATTTCAGGCCTGTGAGCACAGTTTTTTTTTTTTTTAATGCTTTTTTAAAAATACTTCTTCTGTATTTTTATTTACAAAAGGAGAAATGAGTCTGCAGTTTCACACCAAATAAAAAGAACAAGGCTAAGAGCACAAGGAAGAGGCAGAAGAATGTGTGGGCTCAGGAATCCTCAAAAAAGTATTTGGAAGACAAACAACAGAGGACACACAAGGAGAGCTGACAGCCAGCAGGGCTGGAACAGTCTGGTGACCCAGCTCTTTTATCCCTCACTTAATGGGTGGTGAAGGAGTCCAAAGCAGAGCAGTCCTTCAAACCTCAGCTGTGCTCTCTGGAGCCTGAAGCTTAGTAGCCGTATTTCTCATTGAGATGAGTCTTGCCATCACCACTCTGACCTAATGGACAAAGATAAAAAGTTACATCAAAGAAAAAAAAAAAAAAAAAACTCAACATCACCACCTACTATAAAATTAGTCGAAGACAAAGTTGTGGACAAGTATTAAACAGTCTCTGGGCAGCACCTGTCAGATGGCACAAAACCCAGACTGGAGAGTACAGTCCAGATTGTCTTCTGATTTATACCTCCTCTGAACATTGCTCCTACTGTCAAGATCACATCATCTGTGCATGGTTTGTTTTGTTTTCCTGCTGTCCTTATTATGCCAGCTGATTATCGCAGAGGAGACAGGAAGAGGAGCGCCCTCTTCTGGACACAGTTTGCTTGGCTACCCTGGATCAGAAGCCCTCTGGGTTACTGGACCAGGTGTTCTGCTCCAGTTGGCTCATATGCCGGGGAGGATTCACCAGGTCACAGTTTTAGTTCAGTGAAATTTAGTCTCGTTTTTATTATTGCTTTGGGAACCTGTCCACATTGTAAGGTTGCAACAGCCTCAACAGAAGTTATAATCACAAATCTACCACTATAAAAAATTGAATGCAATAAAAATGTTTCAGTTTTAGAGCAACTGAAAATTCATTACATTAAGAATAACCCCACTTAACTAAAAACACTCAACCTAAAATAAAAATTGTTTCACTTTAACATGTACTGGGTGTGTGCATTAGTCATTCAATATCTTCACTGAAGAGTTAGCCAGACTTCTCTCCAAAATATGACCCAAAGTTTGTATTTACAAGAATCTTGAGAAAATTTTCAGATTTCACAGGCTTCTGTGAAAACTGAGAACACAAAGATTGTTGGAGCATTTATCCTGGGTGAATGTTTGAGCCTTTCTTTCAACTAGATTGTTATATCACTGTATGTGAATGGAGTTAGGTCCCTTGTGTTCGAAAACTGGGGGACAAACGTTAGGTGCATCTGTCCACTGAGATGAAGCTACTAGAGATACAATCTGCAATTTCACAAGGCTTGCATGGTGATACAAGAAACAAATACGGGTCATAACATGCCAAAAAACCATCAGGTACTCAGTAAAGTATTCCCGCATTGCTTTTTCCTCAATGCATTACAGGGACACCCTGACTATTTGTTAGGCAGGTTCTTGAATTATAGGAATAAATCCCAAAGAAGTGCTCAATACCTGCAGGAGGAACCCACATGCAGTAGTCTGGGTCATCATCTGGGTAATGTGAGGAAAAATGAAGTTGTTGGACCTGCAGAAAGAGAAAAGATTTTAAGGTGCTGCACCCCTTCAGCAGCCACTAAAAGTCTCTTGTTAATTCAGAGACAAATGCTGAGATGGGGTTTTTTCTACAACGGTCAGGGGCGAAAGCAGTAATCAAGAGGAAGGAAGAAATAGTAAACCCTCAAATTGATCCGGTTTATTCCTGCTAGAATCACAGAATGATGGAGCCATGGGTTAGACAGCACCTCTGGAGATCATCTATGCAAAACTCCCTCTCAAAGCAGGTCGATTGCCAACACCAAATCAGGTCATCCATGGCCTTCAGACCGCAGAGCTGGGCAGACCGGTCACGGGAGAGAATAAATGCAACACTCAACAGTTTTACTGAATAACAGAAGTGTGTTTGAGAATTTTTGGTTTCAAAGAAAGCTCTCTCTTTGCTTTCACAACCCCACTTCTGAATAGTTTGTCTCACCCTGATGTTTGGTAGTGCCATCCAACACTGAGTTTCTTTATGCTTCAGTGATTTCAAAGTACAGTCTCACTGAAAACTTCAGGTTTAATGCGAATTTGAAAGTATATAAAATATAACAGCTGAACTTGTATATACAAGTATAGCTTAGTTTTTCAAAGCAAAAGAAAGCCCAATTTTTCAGGTCTCACTGCAATGTTGAAAGCAAACGGAAGCAGGTCACTTGTGATTGACACAGTCACATCTTTTAATCTCCAGCTTTAAGATTTGCTACATCAGAACCATTTTCTCAACAACTTTTGTTTTCAACAACTGCAGGTAGCTGACAAAAAAAACCCCAAAACATACCCGCAAAGCAGAAGATTTACAAGCTCAAAATGTACCCTGTTCCTCAGCACTGATTTACTTTACCCTGTATTACCACGACACAGTCCTAAGTTACGCAGTTGAAGCAAGTTTTCATTCCCTCAACTTTCCTTCCCCAAATTAACCTCTAAAAGAGTTCTTTTGGAACAGTGATGTTCTGAAAAATGTTAGACTGTGGAGTTGAACGGCTTTTAAATATAGCTTGTGAACAGCCACTTAAAAAAAAAACAAAATTGTTTTTGCAGTTTTGTACGATTCAAAGTTATTCCTCAAATATTAAAAGAGAAAAAACTTAGGCTGACTTCTGGTTGATATTTTCCATGCGAGATCTGAGCCCAATGGCAGACAGAGCATGTGGAAAAAGTGATTTGCAGTGGGAGAGAGAATACAGCTAAGCCATCTGGTATTTGGAGAATGCTCAGCGTTAGAGTGAGCTCGGTGCTGATGGGAGGTGCTGACTTGACTGCTTCAGGATGAGAAGCTGCCTTGTTCTGCCACAGCCACAGAAACAGCCTATGTTGGACTCTAACAGAGTGAAGCTACTCTCGCTTTCCTTATCAACATACTGTAGGCCAGTATTCAAGGATGATACTAAAGGCTGTGCCTACCCAATCCTTGGGTCCTTCACCAGGACTAGCAAGAGCAGCAGCAACTAGCGCACACGTGCTACAGGGAGTTAAGTGTCTTTAAATAGGTGGAGCTGGGCTAAAGCTTAATGGCCACCTCAACAAATTGTCACAGTGCTCAGAACTCATGGCCCACCAAGTACCTTTGATGGCAGCCAGCGTAAGGGTGGGATGCACTGTAGAGGCCCACAGTAATCACTAGGCTAGGGGCATGCCATCAGAGAAGTTCCTTCCCACTTCCAGGAATGCAATGGCTACTGCGTCCCAGAACATGGAATGCTCATATACCTTACATATCACTACACACCTGATGCATGGGAAGCACATTGTCTGCTACATCCACTCAAATTTAATAATAATTGGGTTGCAAAATACAGTCTTACCATATCCCATTGAGAAGGATGAGACTTGGTAATGGCAATAGACTAGCTACAATTTTAGTCCAGCACATCCTGTCAGCCAACACGTTTGCTGGGCTTCTCTCCACTGAAGCTTTGCGATGCTGCTTTGAAAGCCCAGAGAGCACCTATGTTCTACAACACTTGTTTTACAGGAGAAGAAGCAATTAGCAGAGGCTTAACTTCAGCTTTGCCTAGTGAAAAGCTGGAAAAATAAATTTGTGATTGAACTGAGAACCTCTGTTAGCTTACTATGGCTTTGCAGAACACCTCTGTCACAGCTGAAATGCTGTGCTTTGCCTTCGGGCTGGAGACTGTGAAAGCTGTGTTCACTGGCAGCGTGTAGCTCCACATCTGGGACTCACTCAGCGAGCCCCACCCAATCAAATTGTTCCATGTCACTAGTAGGAGTCTACCAAACCATTAACCTTTAGGCTGCAGGAGTCACGGTGTCACCACTGACCTTGCTATTAGTGTTCTTAACCTTCTCTGATGTCTCTCCAGGTTCCTTGCATGCTGCCTCAGATGCTGAGAAGAAAGAAGATTTGTTTTATGACACATCATAAGCTTCTATCAGAAATCAGCTTGTAAAAAGTTCACATGAAGATGGATTTCCTTTTGGACGTATCCATGACAGCCCACTGCAACAAAATTTGTATTTATGACTGCTGATCTTCTTTTTATCTTTCAGTCACCTGAATGCAGTTTAAGGAGGTCCTGTTTGGGATTCTGTGATGTCCTTTTAGTTAATGGCCAATGTTTATTTTCTCAGGTACTGTCTCTCTGTAGTCGCTACAGTGATGGATTTAGAAGGAAACTGTAGGAAATGCACAGGTCCAACTTGCTTCTTTTTTTTTTTTTTTTAAATCATTTTACAGTAACATAGATGAGAGGAAGACAATGATAGAAGTAACCCTGACTTTTCTGCCACAATTTATGGAACAGTGACTTTTCTGACTTAAGTCTATGGATGTGATGATGAGGACAGGAAAACACTCTGAAGAACTTATGTTAGGAAAAAATAGAAGATTCACACAGATCTCCTCCAGATGCTCATTACACCATATATTGTGTTCATTGTCAGAACCCGTGTGTGTGGTGTGTGTGTTTCTACAAGTAGAGGGGTAATCGAGGTCATTAAAGGAGTGCTAGGTAACATTAAGTAGCAGTGAACACTACAGAATGACGGAACTTTCCTTCTGCAAAGTGACACAAACTACTGCAAGAGAGTAAGGGGAAAAAAGCACTACGTTTATGCTCCTAAATTAAAGCAATTTTCCTTCTCTTCTTATGCAATAAACAAAGAACCTCAATGCAGCTAATGGCTATGAAAAGTAAGGAGATCTGAAATAGCCAAAGTGACCTGTCTTCACCATGCATTCAGCACTGCCCAAACAAAACAAGCCCTCACTTGAAATTTAGATTCTTACTTTAGACTCTAGAATTAGGCTCAATTTCTTTCTGTTGACAAGAAAGCAGTTTCTGAACACAGATGTTACTGTCCTATAGAGTCTACATTGTACAGCTCACCTTGAGATTTCTCTTGTGAGGGTCCCATCTGAGATTTATTCCTTAGTACCTTTGGCTCTGGCAGAAAATTACCTCCTGTAAAATGAAAAAGAATGAGCGAGGTCAATGCTCTGCAGTAGCTCTAATGAGTAGGAGTGCTAGCATCCCTGAGAAAAAAAAAATGAAGGGGAACTCTTAGCTACGCTTGTTTCAGGAAGAATTCTTCTCTTAGAAATCCCCCAAATTCCAAATCCATCACAATACAATATTAAAGGAAAACTTGTGATCAGTTCAAACACACTTTTCAAGAGCAACCTGCCCAGCATTAAGACAAGAAGTAAGAAGTAGGCTTCTGTCAAACTCACCACTTCCTGAGAAACATCACTGCTAAGCTTTTAAATACATCAAGTTCACATGTAAGAGGATAGGTTACAGACTAACCACAGATACATCGTCCTATCTTAAAAATTATTTTCCTCCTTACAAGCTGGTCTGAGGCTTTACACATGTATTTGTTTTCTTATTAAGTCACTCTCCCTGCCAACAACAAGCTGGATTATCATATGGACACTCAATCTTGTGAAAGCGGGGCTTAGCAAAATACGACCTTTCTTGAGTCCAGGAGATTACTGCTGCTTTACCAAAGGCATGAAAAACTGACTGCCAAGTGGAGTTCCAACCTGAACCAGGTGAAACTCACCCATTTCTCATCCGTTTTCACACAAACTCTAGACTCATGGCAAAAATTTATGGAAAAGCTACACACTGCTGGAGACCCAAACCTTTGGAAATGCATACAGCTCTGAAAAAAATCAGCAGTTACAGATTCAGCTTCACTACTGAAAAAAATCAAAACCTATGGTTTACCATCCTGAAAGGATTCTAGAGTCTCACTATTACAGGTAGAACCATCGGGAGCATTAGTTTCTTTTCCTGTTTCCTCCTTTGTTGTCGTTTCCACTTCCACGTTTGATGTTCTGCTGCTTTTTGCATCCACTTCCTGCTCCTCCTCCATTTCTTCCTCTTCCTCCTCCTCCTCCTCCTCCACTTCAGGCCCATGATCTTTCAGTTTTAACAAGCTCTCAGGGATATCTGGACGTTTGTCAGGCAATTTCTGCAAGAAAAAGACTTGTGCATCAGTGCTAGGATAACATGGAGGCAGATGTCACAGATATTCGTTACAGGGCAAAGCACCCTGTTACAGTCACGGAGACAGCTGGTAGGGAAACACAGGATGAAGAATAGGTTTTAAGGAAAAGTTCATGGTAGAGATGGAAGAGGGGAAAAAAAGACATCCAATCCATGGACAAGGCATGCAGTCTTTTCAGAAGAGGGGCACTGGAAGCTGAATCAATCTTGGATATGATCTTAACTAAAAGATCAAGGAAAACTAAAGGAAGTAAAGGACTAGCTGCTGACTTACAGCAGTCACTTGGTGCGACGGCCCCGGACTGCCTCTGCTTGGCCCCCTGCTTTCTGACTGCAGCTGTGCCCCAGAACGCTTACTGTACTGCACAGAACAGCTGCTGCAGGCAGCAAACACCTGGCTGCCACCGCTTGCTGCCCTGTGCATTTTTCCACTCCTGCAAGCTTGCTGCTCCACGCTGCTTCCTTATATGTGAGAAAAACCATGTCGCCTGCAGGCTCCATGGCCCCAGAAGCTGTCTGACTGTAGCACTTACCCCCAGGCTTCCGGTTTTCAGCTTGAATTTGCTCCCCCCTTTCATTGCTCCAAAGAGAGGCAGGGTAATCTTTTTAGGCTTGCTGTTTGCTTCCAGACTGTAACTCCCAGTCCTAATAAAAATCAGATACAAAGAAAGACTGTATATGAAGCACCAGACAATTCTTATACTTACAAATGCAAATAAAGGTGCATATATAAAAGTTCTTTTTATTTCTCTCTCACTGGCAGCATCCAAGGAGGAGGTTTCAGATGACTCCTCCATCCTACATGCATCCTACATACTTGCCATAAAGAAAAACCCCAACATCAACAAAAAGCTATCAGACTCCCTCAAATTCGAATGCACACGTACTTACATATGTACGCAATATGTATGTGCATACATAAACACACTCAGAGGAACCTCAACTGAAGTACATTAAGCAATTAAATCTCTAATCAAGTTGCCACTAGCAAATTATGACAAACACAGCACATGCCCTCTTGCACTGCAGCAGCATTGCTGTGCAGCACCTGAACAGCCCCTGCACTTCTGGGTGTATTTCACAGAGTGAAAATTATTTTCATATTGTACAAAGTATTGTAAATTTCTTCAGTTCCTTTGGTGCAGATTGGGAAAAATAGTAAAAAAAAAAAAAAAAAAAAAAAAAAAAAAAAAAGCTGACAGCACGCTTCCAGCTCCTTCCAGCTCTCATCTGCCCAGTATGGACTTATCTTACTCCCCTGCTGCAGTGCATCTGCCTCAGCCACAGAAGCAGCAGTGGCCAGAAGGCACGGTGGATCTTCAGAGATGAACCAAGTAGTTTTGGAGGCACTGCTGCTTTTGCATTTGGGGGTGCACAATTGCCTATGGAAAGTAACAACAGTAATTTTTTCAAACTTCAGCCAAGACTTACGGGGGCTTCAGCTCAGGCAGCTCTGCAGGCTTGACAAGCTTTATTAACCTTTTCAGTCTCTGCTGCTCTTTCTTCAGCTCAAAGGATCGCAAGTGAAGTTTTTTCCGAGCCACGCTGTCTAAGGTGCATCCCGATTTTATTTCGGTCATGAACTCATCCAGGGAATCTTGAGCTGCTGGCTGGGACTGGACTAGGCAAGATAATGGTAAGATACACATTGTTACAGGTGGGGAGACGAGAGCTACACCATCAAGCCCTACCTTCAGGGACCAAGGTATGTATGAATGACTATCCTCTCTGCAAGATTTTTTCAAACAGTGAAATAAGGGAGTTTGATAGCCCTGAAAAGATGAAAGCATTTCTTCCAATAAAGCCTGGCAGTAAATCTTAATCCTCCTATATAAGAAAGCCTCTCAAAACTGAATGTTGCTTTATGAGTAAATCTGTCTGTATTTAGGCTGTTCATCTCAATTCAAGATCTGCTGTCCTTTTTGTAGTTACAGACTAAAATAAAAACAGCTACAAAGAAACCCACGTCACTGCATGGGGAATCCTGTTTCGACTTTTCTGGAATATTTATGTAATAACATTGGCAAACCTAAAAATGAATCAACACATGAAGCTACCTCCAACCCCTGGGAGGCAAAGAAAGAAAAATGTTGTTGCTACAATTTTAATACACCTTTTGATAGGCAGTCTTCTGCCTTTTACTGTTACATAAAAATTGGCAAATCTGGTATTTAAATGCTTACAAAGCCGCAACTATCTATGTATGCTCAAGAATAATTATGTGACCAATGAGTTATTTTTAATTCAGCTTTAGCTAATTAAGTAGCGCTCACAGTTTTAAATATGCACAAATAGTATAAATTACTGTCAAGAGTACATATCTAAGCAGTTGTACATAACATTAAATATTTACATAGAAGTCTAATAAGACTAATGTTTTCAAATGTACTCAACTGGAAAGGGTATTTCTGATCTAGAGACAAAACCCAGTTCACAGTTTGCAAACAAACAAAAGCCACAACAGCCGCTGAAGACGTACAGGATTAACAGGCTCCAGAAGCCAAGAGCATCCATCTTCAACCAAGTGTAAACAACAATGAAATATCTGATAAAAGAAACTCAGATAGAAATGCTCTTCTTTTTTCCTAACTATCTGAACGAGCTTAGACGAAAACTACCAAGGAAAAGGCACTGCTAATAAGCAGCCTGAACCCCCTGGCAGGCAGGAGCCGAGAGGAATGATCACTGAATTTGAACATCAGGTTGCTAAGGTAACACTGCATGTCTCGTCAGGTAATTCAGAACAACTGAAGGAACTGCAGTTCCACGGCTCACTGCTTTAGCCCTGGAACACTGTAAGAGTGCTTCACTCAGTGGTTTTCATGAGTCAGATTCCCCTTCTTGCAAATAGCTTTCTGCGATTCCACCCACAGTGCCTGAGACCAGGCAGCTGAGCGTCCAGGGTTCCCTAGCATTCAGTATCCGTTGCAACAGCTTTTCCACACTACTTAAGGAAAATCTGATATTGCTGGGAGGTGAATCAATCATGGCTATTATACTCCATATTCTGGGGAACAAAAAGCTACAGGGCTATCAACTTATCAATAATTTTCTTCTCAACAGGCAACCAAAAACGAGACTGAAGACCTCTGGGTGTTTGATTTTCATTCAGCTGCATCAGCAAGTGAGAGATATCATCAGTCCATCGCAGTTAGTTCTGAAGAACTCTAGGGAACAATCCGCGAACCTTCACCGAGACCTTTTTGACAGCCACTTAACCCCTCCAAGTGCTTGGTATGAGGTGCTGCAATTTAGCCTGTCATTCGCTCCCTCGTCTCGCTGCACTCTCACCCTTAGGCAACAAACAATCATTCAGAGCAAGCCAGGGTGCGTTAAGGTTTCAGAACTGTATGCAACGCTGCAGCTTTGCCAGGCAGCTTAGGAGAGTAATAAGAACTCCCCATGATCAATACCTACACTCTTGACTTAAACTTGTATTCCACATCTGTGATTAACCTGAGACATCCAAAGACATCTGAGAGAACACAACCAGACCACTCACACAAACTGATGACAGAATATTTGCTGTGTTTCATCCTGGCCTAGTTTTAGAATATATACTNTATATTTAGAATATATAACTCAATACTGAATCCCTTTTATTGCAATATTTTGCAGGCTGTTGAGCCTACTCATTATGTGCTGAGATTGCAATTTTTCCCAGGCTCTGAACTAGCTATACAACCAGCTACAACTTACCACACCACGATAACATATCATCGGAATTATATGGTGTTAGCAGAAGCCGACACATGAACTGATTTTTCATTCCTAGTCTGTATTACTAT
>VXAV01002410.1:522920-538999 GCA_013399715.1 Alectura lathami | reverse complement strand
GCTTTCGGCCTCCCCTGAGCCTCCCCGCAGCGGTCTGGGCCCGGGGTCGCTGCGAGGCCCGGCTGGGGCTGCGCAGCCCTGTGCCAAGTAGAAGTCGTTTCCGCCTCGCAGCTGCTTTTTTTCTAACCCCCCCCCCAGGAGAGGCAGCTATGTGGTCTGTTGCATGAACATTGCATCCTGAAGCCGTCTTGAAAACTGTGTCTCTCACGGTGACGTTGAAAGAGTTTCCCTGGCATTTGTAGTGTGCCCTGTTGCACGCTGCAGGCTTTGCTGCTGTCCGAAGGCCGGGGCTTTTCCCCACGACAAGCCCCTTGAGTGGGAGCCTTCTGCTGGGCCTTGCGGACAACGCGTTACCAGCATAAAAATGCTGCGGTACTGGGGCGAGATCCCGGTTTCCTCCAGTCAGGCCAATCGCAGCTCCTTCGACCTGCTGCAGCGCGAGTTTCGTACCGTGGAAGTCCAGGACCCTCCGCTTCATCAGCCGTCGGCGAACAAACCCCGGCCGACGACCATGCTGGACATCCCCTCCGAGCCCTGCAGCCTCACCATCCACACCATCCAGCTCATCCAGCACAACAGGCAGCTGCGCAGCCTCATCGCCATGGCCCAGGCTCAAAACCAGCAGCAAGCGGAGGGCATCAAAACCGAAGACAACGAACCCCTGCCCTCTTGTCCGGCCTCCCCGCCTCTCCCTGATGACCTGCTTCCTCTGGACAGCAAACCCCCCAAAATGCCATTTCAGCTGCGGCACAGTGACCCGGAGAGTGATTTTTACAGGTGTGTTGGTGTTTCTTTGGGTTAGTTCTTGGCAGCAGGGCAGCTGAGGGTTTTTGAATGCATATGTGCACTTGTCGATTCCTATGAAGGGTCAAGTGGTCGTAGTTATGGAAAGAATGAAAGAGGCCTAAGGACAGAGATACTGGGATTTCTCCTGTGCACAGAACATGCAAATAGTTTAAAACAAATGTGCCTTTGTTTCCTGTCTGTAAGATATGGCTACATAGCACTGACTTCTGTCTTGTTAGCATTCAGCTTAATGTTTGTGAATGGTTTTGCCATCTTCAATGGTATTTTGACACAGTTAGTTATAGGATATGAAGTCTTCCATATTTAGGTCCCTTAGAACTTTAAACTGGCCGTGTCCTAGCTGACAATTCAGAAGATGCAGAGTTGGCCCGTTAGCTGTAGGTTCTGAGCAGATGCTTTGACAACTTACACTTGCAGGGTTTCAGTGGCCAAAGGTGTGTGATGCTGCCGCATTTCACCCTTGTTGCCAGAGTTTGGGAGACCGGTCTGGTGCGGCAGTGAGTGCTGGTGAAGGGAATGCCTGGCTCCCTGATGCTGGCACCACCTGCCAAGGGCTTGGGAAAGCAGAGAGGAGGGCTCCATTGCTTCTTCCTCTGCAGCCAGTCTTTGTTTCCAGAGCATTGCCAACTCCTCCCTGTCAGCAACCCCTCTGATGAGCTCTGCGTTCACAAGGAGGCGCTGCATTTCTTGCAGAATCTCATGATACTTCGTAGGCTGTGCATTTATATTCAGGCATTAATCCTAACTGTACTTGGAGACTGCTCCAATGAATGTGATGTAGGAGAGAATAATGTATTTTATTTTTTTTTCAAATGGGAAAAATGTGCATCAGGAAAGGATTATTTTGTCAGTTAAATGCCTCACATCCTTAAAGGCCTGAGGTAGCACTGAAGGAATTTTATTGAAAGACATTCCGTTAGGTAAGATAGTCTCTCTGAATGGTGGAGCGAGACTTCAGTGCTGTTTTTGGAGGAACACTGTCCTGGCTTCTCTTGGGATAGCTATCCAGCTATTTCATCCTTGAATTCCTTTAGTATTCCTGGGTGGATTGCCATCTGGTCCTAGTGATTTGCAGCCGTTGATGTTACGCTTCTTGGAGTACACAATAGGGAAATAACATTTGATTTTGGCTGGTATAGAAACAGAAGGTAAGCCTAAACCATGGCACACCCTCATCCTTCATGGGTGAAATTAAGTGATTTGCCTAAGGGGGCGAAGGGATATCCAGTGAGTATAAAGTCTGAGCCCTGTGACTCCTGCTCTGTCTGGCGTTATGGTTTGTGGAGCTGAGGCAGTCTTGTGCGGTGTTCTGTGCTGTCCTCCCTGATGGCCTCTGCTTTAGTTTTCGGTGGCTCTGACCATTTTTGGGGGCTGTCCCCTGAGAGTGTCTGAGGTGCGAGTAAAAAAATGTTATTTAACGGTCAGCCGCATGGGGGAGTTTAAGGACTGGATTGCAAAAGCTCGACAGACAGTTTGGAAGTGAAATGTTTTGTGGCTGACAGAGCTTGCTAAACCAAACACATTTATGCTTTTCCAGGAGGCAAGCTTTTAGATTACAGGTGCATGTTTGTGCTTAACTATTTTAAGATGCTTTCATGAAGTAAGAACAGCACCTACTCTTGTAGTAGTAGAAATAAAGCAATAAGGTTTGTTGGTGCTTGTCCTTAGTGCGTAAAACAATTTAGGGAAGACCATTCTTCTTAACAAACCATGATAGTTTTATGCTGCCTTCTTTCTGTCGTTGTCAGTTACAGTGTTAGATTAAATGTGTATTTTAATTCCATTTTCTTTGGCAGTAACTTGGGTCTCAGAAGCAGGTAGGTGTATGTGTAGGTATATTTGGACACAGGAGTAAAAGGAAGATAATGGTGGCTGGCCTGAGTTAGACCACAAGTTTCTTTAATATAATCATGTCCTGTTCTGTTTCCTTGTTATTCATTTTTGTCTTTTGACCCCAACTCCCTTTTCTTTTATTTTTTTATCTCCTGGATTAATTTTTTTTTTTTTTCCCACCAGTATCTCCTGCCCTGCACTGCACCTGCCAGCCCTGCTTCCTCATCGCTTTTGAGATGAGGAGGAGGCAAGACTTAATTTACTGCTATTTTCCGGTTGTCTGGTCTTTTCAGTCCCCCAGAAATCTGTACCAGCAACAAAGCACTGCTGGACAACCCCCAAACTGTCCGGTGTTCTGCGTTGTCCCACTGGGACTCGACTGATTTCCAGATGTTATCTGTTACCTGCTGCCGTTATCTATTGAGCAGTTTCTGTTTACACTTGTGAATCCTTCTGCAGGCGTAGCTGAGGTAGTTGAGAGGAGGCTTACTCAGGATGAGGTGGAAAGAGACCCTCTTCCAAAAGGAAGCTTGTTTTTCACTTTGTGTTGGTGCGTTGTGTTCACTGATACGCTCTGTGATGAGCAGAAACTTGTTTTTCCAATGTTTTCTTTTATTGCATTGGGAAAAATGGCCGCAAAATGACCTTTGTGCACCTAATTTGGTAGAAGCTCAACTCCACAACGTAACGTTTCATAAAACTAACATGCTCATAGAAAAACAATCCCTCCCTCCATCTGCTGCTAGCTTATGCTCACCTATGAGTGAGCAGAGCTCTTCAGTCCGTTACTGCAGGTGAGCGGCCCCCAGCCCAAACACTTTCCCCTGAGGTGATTGTGCAGCAAATGGACCATGAGCTCTCCTTTTCTGCAAGAAAAAGGGCTTTACAGGAGAGGAGCGTTGCTGACTGGACTCTGGTGCCTTTGGGGGAAGGCTGTGTGTCATGTTAACTGGCTGACACAGAGGATGGGCCTTTTGTGAGTTCTGAAATCTTATAAATACTGAAAATAAGCCAATTGGGGTAAACTGGCGTTTTTTTTCTTGTGTTTTGTTGTGGAGTTCTGCATGTTGTAGATGTGTTGGTAGCAGTAGGAGAAGGCTCAGCTTTGGATCTGATGAATCTGTAGCCTGGCAGGTGGGTTCCTGTCTGGAACATCATCTTGTGTTGGATGGAAAATGGATATTGTTGTTTTCAATTAACATCTATAGCAATACTTCAGTTTTTTTTTCTGTCTAATCCGGATTTTAATCATCTTTCTCTGTTGTTTATTGTGGGAAACAGGAAATCAAGGGAACAAAAAATAAGAAAAACAAAGCAAAATTGATTGACCTTACCCAGAACAAGAGGTGGGGAGTTGGATTTGAGCGCAGTGCCTGAAATTTATTTTCTCTCCTTCTTTAATTGATTAGACTTCAAGTTGATTATATCCCTTGCAGCACAGTGACCTAGCTGCATTTTAATGCTGGCAATTAGTTTCTTCTCCTCTAGGAGTTTAAAAGAAATATGACATTCTGTGCAGCTTCTGAGCAGTGATACGCATTACTGAATGCATATCCACTTTGGAGATGGCTGGATATCCTGCTTGGGCTTGCCAAATTCTGTGTCTAGCTTAAGTTTGCCCATAGCGTTTTGTGTGACTGGCAGACCATCAATAGTGACTCTTTATTTATCTCTGTATTAATCGTGCTCTAGTGTTTGATGTTTTGGTAGCATTAGACACTCTCAACTGGTAACTGCTGGGCAGCTAGGTGTGTCCTTTATGTGTGTTAAAAACCAAACAAACAAACACAAAAGTTTCCCTTTTTTAGGCATAAATTTTGATGCTTGTTTTCTGGTTGGTTTTGTTTCATATTTTTCTTTTCTTTTTTGTTGTAACCTCCTCATCCCAGTGTTGTACGAGACATGTGAGTCTTTGTGAGCTGCAAAATTCTGTCCCTGAGAGATGGAGGAGAGAGTTAGGGAGATGTAAAAACATCACGGATGGCGCTTGGTTTATAACGGAACTGATGATCTTTTAATTTGTTTTGCCAGAGCACCGGCTGTCTTTCCATGGTAGTCACATAATTGAGTAGGAATTGGGATGTGAGTCATTTTCCAGCAATCAGTGACTGGGAAGAATCCACGACCTGAGATCCACATGATGTTCTTAATATCCACTTAGTAATGTCGTTGTCCGCAGCTCTGAATATAGTGTGGTTTCCAGCCCTCTACCCCTTTATTTGAATAAGCAGGAAGTGCTGAGCTGAGCTGGTGTTCCTGAAAATTAAACTCTGGGCTTTTGCTCCTGAGAGCTCTGAGTATGGGTCGGTTGTGAGGATCAGGGGGAGCTATGGCTCTGTGACCCAGCGTCTCAGTGAGGCTGAAAGGTGCTCAATGCACTTGTTGGAGGAGCAGAGTAGTGAGAATTTTGCCGAGACTGGTGCTGCTTTCTATGTAAGCCAGCAGCGCTATGTGCTGTTTGGTCAGGCCTTGTTACTGAAACCAGTGTGTGGTGGTGGGCAAATGGTGTACAGGGAGTGCGGAGTGAAGTCTCAGGGTGGGCTGAATGAGGTGTTGGAAGAAATTGATCAGAAGCAAATGAAGGGTGAAATTGCTAGCTTTCTTCAACCATTGATTCTGCATGGAGTGGAAAAAAGTAAATAAATACCATACTTAGCAAAAAGAAACTTGATTTTTGACATCAGCAGCTGACGACTGTTACTGTTATGGGCAAATAAATCTCGTGCATTTAATTGTGAGTTTAGAAATACGGTAGAAGTGTGCTTACATTTCTTGTGAAACCTTGCCTTACTCGCCTTTTTTTCCTGTGTGGAATTTCTATTTGTTAACTTGCCGTGTTGGAAAATCTGGTTGCCTCACTGTATCTGAACGAAGCTGGAAGTGCTCTGTCAGTTGTTCTGTCTCCTCTGTCCTGCGCTCTCACTTACTGCTGCTTAGCAGCACGGAGAAGAGAGGTCTCAAGCCCAGGGCCAGGAAATGCTGCTCTAAGGCCAAACCTCTCCTGGCTTCCCTGCAGGCTTTGTGTTCACTTCCTACTAGCATACTGGGATACCTCCTTCAGTGTCCTGCTTTGTGGCTGTTGGACCTAAGGGCAGGGAAGTGGTCTGTTGGCTACCGTGTAGCTTGCTGAAATACATGCAAAAATGTGTTTCCCATTTTTTGCCGTTTTATGTGTGTCTTTTGCATTATAAATTCAGATCTTGTCCATTCCAGAAGCCTTTTTATCTGACGATTAGGTCTATGACATCAGAGATGATAAGGAAGAGAAAAGTAATTAACTGAGAGGGGAAATGATTTGCATTTGTGTTATTTAAAACACATTTTTGTGTGTGTGTGTCAAGGACTCATTTAATTCACATCTCTAGGAGAAAGCTCTTCAGTGGGAAGGGAGTTGCTTAAGAGTTCAGGAGATTTACATCCCACATTTATGAATCACCCAAGGATTCTTGTGGCATTAGAAGCGAAAGTGAGACTCGGCAGTGCTGATTTTCAGAGGAGGGGAAGAATGGATAGCAGATTGGCCTATGTTAGATAGTATTCATGTGTAATGGAGAAGCTGTGGTGGACCCCTGACAACTTGCTTTCCCTTTGTTGGTCACCTTAATACTCAAAGTATGTTTTGAGCTGGTTTTGATCTATTTGGATGTGTGCTATTTTCCACCTCTCTGTTTTTTAGAGGAAAAGGGGAGCCTGTGACTGAGCTGAGTTGGTCCTCCTGCCGGCAGCTTCTCTACCAGTCCATGGCCACCATCCTGGCTCACACAGGCTTTGAGTGTGCCAACGAGAGTGTCCTGGAGACCCTGACAGACATTGCCCACGAGTACTGCTTGAAGTTCACCAAACTGCTGCGCTTCGCTGTGGATCGAGAAGCTCGACTCGGGCACACCCCTTTCCCCGATGTCATGGAGCAGGTCTTCCACGAAGTGGGCATTGGCAGCGTGCTCTCACTGCAGAAGTTCTGGCAGCACCGCATCAAGGATTATCACAGCTATATGCTTCAGGTGAGAGGAGCAGGAGGGGGCTGGCAGCACCAACAAATGTAACCTCAGTACAAGTGTTTGTTCCCATAGCAATATTGAGGGAGCAGCCTGTTAGATAACGTCTTGGTGTGGAGGGGAGTCATCGAGGAACAGGGAAACATGATTTTCTTTTTGGCAGAGATGACTGGAAGACAAAGCTCCTTATTTGTGTCCCTGCAGAGACTAAGAATGCTGTACTGATGGTTTGAGTTGAAGAGGAGGCCCCCACCTCCTGAATGGCCCAGAAGAAATACCAATCTGAAGTCAGTACTGGCAGACTAACTGAATTTTGTGCTTTAATGGGATATTTGGCTGCTTACCATTTCATAAAATGAGTAAGCAGACAAACAAAAATTACTGTAGGTGTACAATGGCTTGCGTTGACTTTAGCAAGGGGTGGCTCGCTTAAGCAATCAGAGTATAGGAGTAGTACTGTACTCATCTGAGCTGTTTAACAGGTACTGCGCTTCTGTGGAGAAAGGAGAGGAATTGTTAAACCTCCATGGAGTGAGAGGTGCTGTATAATTGTAGGTTGTATGACAAAGGGCATAGTTTCTCTTGGTCCACATATCCTGTGAAAATAAGCACTCATTTTTTTTGAATGACAGAAGACCTAGAGAAATGCAAGGACTTGACGTGAGAATTTTCTTGCTACTCATCAAAAACCAAGACTTGAATCAAGTAGGTAGCCTATGACCAAAGGCAAACCTGCCGTGAATAATCTTTCCCTTGCTTGTTGTCATGCTGTATGAGAGTGCCAATGGACTCATCTTGGACCAGCTGCCTTGAGTTCTTTCTTTTCCCAGGGCTGGCACCTTGTGTCTTACAGAGGCAGCATAAATCAGAGACACCTGTAAGTACATGTAGGATGTAAATTGTGGTGGACTCTGAGGTTTGTGCCTAAAAATAACATCATCAGGATATGTCCTCATTAAAAGTGGGTTTGTTCCAAGGGACAGATTGCATTAGTTAAAAGATACCCATGTTGTTTTTTATTTATTCATTTTTCTGCCCAGTTTGAAGGGTTGTGAAGCTGGTTGTAGTTAACAGTTGCATCCTGATACACAGATGTCTCCTGCTGGAACTTGGGTTTCCTGTATCATTCACCTGATGCAATTCACTCTCATCCAGCAGCTGGTCATTTTATTTGTTCTGTTCTTCATGCAGGGCTGAGGTCCACAGCAGCCTCTGTGTTTGGAAACATACCTAGAAGTGGGAAATAAGCTTTGCTATTATTTTTCTTTCTTGCTTAAAAAAGCCTTGGGCTTTTCCTGAGCAAAGCTGACTGAATGTTGGGATTCAGTGGTACCAACAAGTACCTGTTAGAAGCAGACTAAGTGTGAAAATCTTTATTTAATTGCTTATAGAAGCAAAGAAATTGTTCCAAATCTCATTCCTATATTTGCTTCACTTGTTTGACTGGAGAAAACTTATGCATTTTTCTGCTGTGAATCTCATAGAAGGTAACCAGGCTTTGCTAGTGATGACTACAGGAGCTGATGAGTATCTGATCTGCTTGTTTTTCAGTCCAGGAGTAAATTTTAGTACTGACAGACAGGTCAAAATCCTATAGGTAAAAAAAAATCAAAAATCAAAATCAAAAAAACAAAAATCAAAATCTATAGGTAAAGCCAAAGAGTAAACTGGGTAACTTTGGTCTTGCTTTTTTTTTTTTTTTTTCCCCTCCCTCCGCTTAAATTTCTGGGCCTCATTTCTGTCTGTGAAATAAATCTGCTCATATTTATCAAGCAGATGTGTTAAGAAATTAAGCCTCTTAATGTGCCTTGATAAATGATAGAAGGTGTCCTTAAAGGGGGAAGAAGCCTTTTTTCTGTAGCTGATAACTGTACTTGTTCAGTCAGGACAGATGTTAGTAATATTCTGCAATGTAATTGTCATTGGAGTCTCTGAAGTCACTGTGACCTTTCCTGCCTCTTTTTCATCTCCACTGATCTTTGACAGGTCAGCAAACAGCTCTCTGAAGAGTATGAGAAGATTGTCAACCCTGAAAAGGCAGCAGAAGACACAAAGCCTGTGAAGATTAAGGAGGAACCTGTTAGTGATATCACTTTCCCCATAAGTGAGGAGCTGGAAGGAGATCTTGCTTCTGGTGACCAGTCTTTGCCAGTTGGAGTCCTTGGAGCTCAAAGTGAGCGATTCTCTGCAAATTTGGAAGTAGAAGCTTCCCCACAGACTTCAGGTAGGAGTTTGTTATTACTGCTGGAAACAGTCCCTCAGCTGTTCCATATGATCTTTACACGTTCTGATAGTGATAGGACAAGAGAGAATGGTTTAAACTATAAGAGGGGAGATTTAGATTAGATATTAAGCGGAAATTCTTTACTGTGAGGGTGGTGAGGCCCTGGCACAGGCTGCCCAGAGAAGCTGTGGGTGCCCCATCCCTGGAGGCGCTCAAGGCCAGGCTGGATGGGCCCTGGGCAGCCTGACCCAGTGGGTGGCAACTAGCCCACGGCGGGGGGTTGGGGCTGGGTTGGCTTTAACGTCTTTCCAACCCAAGCCATGCTGTGGTTCTATTTCCATTTTCAATAGAAGATGCGAATGTGGGGAAGGAGAGGGAGAAGAAATTGAGAGCCTCTTGCTTGTTTTCTAAATACAAACCCAAATAACCAAATATGTCAGTTGCTGGGCTCTGTTAAATGTTTACTCTATTCATAGACTCTGAACATCACACAATGGTTTGCATGGTGTTTATTTTTGGGGGACGGTGAACATTCTTGCATTTGTTACTGGTGTGAGGTAAATTGTTTCTCTACAGTGATGTCCCAAAAGATTTGTAATTGTTTTGTTTTGGGAACTACAGTGTTTCCTGCAGATGTGAGTACAGGGGTCTTTATTCCAGTCTGTGCAATAAAGACAAAAATAACTTTTGGATTTTTATCTAAAAAGAAGCCAGAGTTTTATTCTTATTTCTACTAAGGAGGGGTAGGAGTACTGGTGTTTTTTTGTTTTGTTTTTGTACTTTCTTTTCTAGGTTGTCTGGAATTCTTGTCCAGAGATTCATATTACTGAAAAGTTGGAGGCTGTCTTCCTTGTGGCTGGAGGAGTAAATTCAAGAGTGAAAGAGTTAGGAAATAGTAATTGTTCTTGGTGCAATACTGTGTATTTCAAAGTCATCCTGTTAGTGACAACCGTTGTTTTATGAAAGTTTATTATTGATTTAAGTGAAATGGACTCATGGGAGTCTCTCCTTTTCGAGCATCTTTCCTGAACGCCTGCTGTAGTTAGCTGCCACCATGGAAGTCAAACTGAGTTAAACAAAACAAAGCACAAAACCCCCACAAAATCCATCTGATGTGTTTCTGTGGGCTCATGTTGTTTTCATTAGTACCTCTGAAATGCGTAGCACTCGCCTTTTCTGCGGGAGAGGGAGTGAGTAGCAGGGCTCTTCTGGCCCATCTGGGGTTGCAAGTGATTCAGCTGGAACGCTTGGTATTAGCGTCTTCCACTTGAGACCCAGAGGTTAGCATGCTAGCTGTATACAAATGCCTCTCTGATTCTGAATTGATGTTTCCTAATTAAGAATACAAGTGCTCTGTTCCTCCCTGAAAATCCCTCTTCACTTCACAAGGGCCTTTGGAAATCTCATCACTGTAAGAAGTCCCAGTCTAGAGCTGGGCAGGCTGGAGAGTGTAATCACACGGAGTGAGAGAAAGCTGCTGCAATTATGGCACAACCAGCTCAAACATACAAGTGTGAGACCTGCAGGGAGGGTAGCTGTGCATCAGTGTCAGAGGGCAGCGCTGTCCTGGTTCTACAGGTGCTGCTGCTTATGGGCGAGGTTACAGTTGCAGGCTAGGTGCTTAATTTCTATGCAGCTTGGGGGGGGTCTTATTCCTCTACCCAGCAGGATAACGTGGGGATTAACTCACTTATAAAGTACTTGGGAACTGAAGTGCTTTGAAAATGAAATGTCCAGTGTCACTGCTGAAGTCCTTAGCGGCACCCTCAGTGACTGGTAATAGGGCTGAAGGGAATAAGGTTGAGCAATGCAGAGCGACTGATGAAAGAAAAAGCAATAAGTTTAGTGATTACCTTTGATTGTTGTGCAGGCTGGAGCTGCAGCTCTGTGGGACTGACAACATTTTAATATTGAGAGGAATACAGTCACTCATAATTAACATGAGAGGGATGTTTCATGAAGGCAGTTGGACATCGGCAAGCACTTCAGTTCTGCCTTGCTGTCTAACTGCTGGACTGCTGCGGGCTGTGTTGTCTGCCACTGCCACCAAGCTCTCAGAAGCCCTGCTTTGGGTTACACGTAAGGGAAGGTTCGGGGTGCAACCATGATGGAAGGTTTGTTCTCTGTGTAACTGCTAGGGGTATATGAGCAACAGGGAACAGCAGTAGAACTGAAAGGGCCTTGGGTTGTTCTTTAAACAGTTTGAGACACAAGGTCTGGAAAACTTGATAAAACCTGGCTTCTTACTTTATTTTCCCTGTGAATTTAACTCCTCGCAAGAGGAGTTTTATAAAAGTGATTTTAAAAGTGAGAGAAGATTTCAGGCTTTGGTAAGATTTGAGCTCATTATGCCCATGGCAGCAAGGGGCCCAATTAGTGTGTTTTTAATAGGAGGTTTGTCTCTCTTAAAACTGTAAATAAAAAGAGATAATGTAATCTATAATTGCTGCTCTTGGGGACAAAACATTTGCTGTTTTCAAGAAGTGTGGTTTCACAGTCTCGTACAGAAAATCCTCAATCTGCTCACATTGCACACTAGTCCAAAGGAAAAAAACAAACAAACAAAAACAACTGTTACACTGGTGTGGACTGGCAAATCATCCACTGTGGGATGAATTAAAAATGGAAAGGTTCCTTTTGTGTGCATATCTAGCCCGCTGTGTGATAGGAACTTATTTATAGTTGCTGCTGTTCCAAGTTATGTTTGAAAAAGTTTTAGAGGAATTAAATGTTTATATTTCAAACTGCACTGATTGCTGAGAAGGAAGTGGATTTAGTATTTGTGATTTGCAGTCTATGTCCTCCGTCAGATCTGTTACTCCTAGTTGAAAGCTAGGAGAAAACAGAGTGTACAAGTGACACAGCAAAGATTTGTTAGATCTAACCTTAATTTGTTAATCCAACCTTAACAGGCATCCTGAAGATTTTTGTGGACCAAGATTGGAGAAGTTGTTACTGAGTTTTTGTACATTCATTGTTGTATTTTTTACATTTATTATTAAAAAATGCCCTACTTCCACTCCAAGCTGCACAATGCAAGAACCTGCACAGATGTAAACAGTCTTACCTTGATTACCGCATTACAGCACGCAGTGAGAGAGCAGGGAAGAGCAGATAGGAGATGGCAGTAATCAGAGGAAGATCATGCTAGCAATCTGGATTAGAAGTTTGATATGTTTTAATAAAATTGTTTTAATCAGCCATTTTTAAAAAGCCATGTGATTCCCTGGACTCTTTAACTTCTTTCTTTGAGAAGATGACCTGGGGCTGGCTGTCTAATTGTTTCCAGTCCCCTGTGTCCTTGCGCAGATTCCCCTCATCTCCGTCATGGTTTCAATAAAAGAAAGTGCAATTGTTGTGGTGAAGTCCCCTCTGAAAATGGGCAGGGTCTCTCTGAGGTTGAGCCCAGAGGGATTCTTTCTGCTCTGCCGAAAGATGAGATGACACATGCAGGCAGAAGGAGGCACGCTGTAGTTGAGATTGTTCATCTGCATTCTCCTCTGGCCTCTGGCCTCCTCCCTTCCGAACTACCAGAAGTTCAATGTGTCGGACAGCTGAAAGGAGATGTGCTGGTGTCGCAAGGACCTCCACTTCTGGCCTGCTAGAAATCATGCAAGTCATTGACTCCTCCGGCTGTCAGTGCTGCCCTACTTGTGCATCCTTCAGTCCACCATTGCCACTGAACTGCCAGGGTATAAAACCAGAGGAAAGGGAACAATGGAAAAAAATCATGAGGAACAGCAACATGTGACGAGAAGAGATTATGGAAGGGGGCCTCAACCCTCCTGATTTTTCTTGAAGGTTGCTTACATGCCATGCTCCTCATGTCCATATGCCGTAGTCTAGAATGTCTGCATGGGCCTTACACTTGCTTTCTAACCAAGTCAGCCTTTGGCCTTGTGTCACCCGTGCATATCCTTTTTCACTCCTGGGTTCTATCTTCCCATTTGCGACCCTGATCAGGAACAGTGAATTACATCAGTAGGCTGTTTGATCTGGGAAGCAGATTCCTTTCACCAGGAGTTGACACAACTTTGGGTGTCCAGCTAGAGAGTTTTTGCAGGTTCACAGGACTCTTTAGGAGAAACCTCTCTGGGACAGAGCAAGGTGGGCACCCAAAAATCGGTTCTGTGGAACTCCTGTTCTCCTTGTTTTCCAGGTTTGCTTTCTGTTCGAATTTCTTTTGCAGCTCTGAGGTGACCTGTAGAGAGGCGGTTGTTTTACATACCAGGAACAACAATAAGAAATACAGATTTTTACTAATTAAGGACATCAGTGAGCTGAAGGGATTTCCTGTGTTACTACACATACTCCCCGTTGCATATCATAAAGTCACAAATTCATACAATGAACAAGCTCCAGTTTCCTGCTCATGCTGCATCTTTCCCAGAGTGCATGTCCATACTTTTGAGAAATTCTCCCACTTCCGCAATTTCTTGCAGTGTTCCCTGCAAACACAGAAGAACTCCCTGCTGTGCTTTGTATTTGGTCCCTCTTCAGCTCTGTCTTTTCTGGGCACCAGCTGCTCTTCTTTCCGCATGACTCATGTTCTATCCTTTTTAACTGTTTTGCTTGATTTCCCTCTCACTTGTTACAGTTTGACCCCTCTCTTTAAAAAACAACGCACTTTTTTTTTTTTTACCCTAAAACTCTCTTTGAATAGGCCTATGATAGCAGTGGCACAAATTCCATCTTTCTGCTTGTAATATGTGATATTTTTAATAACATAACCTCCATGTAGCTTNAGGGTATTATTTTTTTTCGTTTTTTTTTTTTTTTTTTTTTTGGTCTGTCATTTCCAGTTTATCATCCTTCCTATAAATTCTAGCTCCCATATCCAGAGGCACTACTGCCTCTTCAGGATGATTATAACCTCAGTGATAGACTACCAGCTACTTAAAAGCAGTAAATGGGGTGTGTTGTGCTTTATCTCAAGCTCAGGATATGTTGGGGTATCTATTCTTTATTAGTTTCATTTTTCCCTTCTCTTTTTTTCCTCACTCCCATTGGCTGTTTGCAATGATAGTAATGGTAACAACAAAGCAGTTGAAAATGTTGCTGTTATTCTGATTTACTCTATTCTGTATTAGAGCCAATACCTCCCGAAAGTAACATCACTGATTTCTATATGACTATTAGTAGCAGTCTTATTTCTGAATTTTTGTGTCCCTGCTCTGGACGTACTCCAACAGCTCCATGTCCCTCCTGTGCTGAGGACTCCCCATCTGGACGCAGCACTCCAGGTGGGGTGTCACCAGTGCAGAGCAGAGGGGCAGGATCACCTCCCTTGCCCTGCTGGCCACGCTGCTTTGCATGCAGCCCAGGATGCTGTTGGCTTTCTGGGCCGCGAGGGCACACTGCTGGCTCATGTCCAGCTTGTCACTCACCAGTACCCCCAAGTGCCTTTTGTCAGGGCTCTGCTCAATCCTTGCATCCCCCAGCTTGTATTAATAGCAGAGGTAGCCGTGACCCAGCTGCAAGACCTTGCGTTTCGCTTTGTTGAAGCTCATGAGGTTCTCCCGGGCCCAGTGCTCCAGCCTGTCTAGGTCTGTCTGGGTGGCATCCCGTCCCTCAGGTGTATGGACCGCACCACACAGCTTGGTGTCAAATTTCACCTGTAGTTTTTGTTTTCCTCCTTTACCAGTGCTGCTGTCCCTTGCATCTACATACTGTTTGTAACTGTCATGGTTTCTAGCACGGTCAAATCTGCGAATGCTGGAAGAGCAGGGATTAGGAAGTTGTGGGGGGGAGCAGAGTTAGGGCATCTAACTTAAACTGACCCACGAGGTATTCCGTACCATATACACCATGTCATGGCCCTCCCCCTGCTTTCTGGTGATGGGAGGGAAGCTGCGGCTTGCCTGACTCTTTTTCCCCTTCAGGGCTGGGCTTGCATGCGGGTGAGAAATCGCCATCTCCTAAGTCACTGATTTCCAGTTGTCAGTGTTATCACCCTTATATCCCCTTTGCATTTTTATTATCTTTTGTTCCTTAGCTATTTTAGTAAATTAGTTTTTATCTTAACTCTCGAGTTCTACATTTTTTTTCCCTCTTTCTCACTTCCCTCCTCCATCCCGCTGGTACTGGCGTACTAGTGTACCGCCGGCAGGTCCAGGCCTCTGCGGCCTGGGGTGGTGAGCGAGTGACTGTTGGGAGCTATCGTGGATTAAACCACCACAGTAATTTATCCTTTTACTCTGTTATTAATGTGTGCTTTTTCTTTCTCTAGGGGCTGAGGTGAATGCTTCCCCACTCTGGAACTTGGCACAGGTGAAAATGGAGCCTCAAGAAAACGAGGAGGCCAATGTACATGGCCATGGAGTCCTAGGCAGCGATGTCTTTGAAGAACCTATGTCGGGCATGAGTGAAGCTGGGATAACACAGAGCCCCAATGGCTCTGAGAGCAGCTATGGTTCTCATTCTGCTGACAGTCTGATGGGATCCTCACCTGTCTTCAACCAGCGCTGCAAGAAAAAGATGAAGAAGATGTGAAAAGAGGGGGCCTTTTTATTTAGTTCCGGTGGACTTTAAACAAGCCAAGAGTACTTTGATGGCTATGGTGTATAGACAGGGCTGGCCCTGGTGTATGAAGCAATGAGATCTCTCTTTAGCTTCTTCTCTACTTGTACCTGAAGAAACCAAGCTTCCTCAGCCTCTCCTTGTCCTGTGCTACCACCCCCTAACCATCTTAGAGGCCTTCCAACAAAACTGCCGCAGTTCCCTTCTTGTAAAGGGAAGCTCAAAATTGATGCAGTCCTCCAGATATGTTCTCACAGGCGCTGTATAGAGAAAAATAATTTCCCTCAATATGCTGGCCACACACTTGGTTACTGTTGCAGGCAACAAGACAGTCTCAAGTTGGGTAATTTCACTGGTTGGGGAGCCCTCACTGATGATGGTGACCTGGCAAAGATGTTGGCGGGTGGCCTCAGTGCTGTCAGGTAGCCCTTTGGCACCTTCAGATGCATCGTTTCTGCTTACATGGGCTTGAGTGCCCAGTTGGCTGAAATTCTTGCTAACTCAGTCTTCTGCTGCTGTAGGTAATACTTCGTTCCCTCACTCTCCTAGTAGACCCAGGGGGCAGACCTAACAGAGAAAGTATTGAGTGGTGTTGCATACATCAGCCTCAAAGTATAAAGTGCAGCCTTTGTTTCCAGGTTGCCTGTATTGTTGAACAGCAACCCCCCATTTTCTTTAACCCTTTTTTTTTTTTTTTTTTT
>VXAV01002410.1:469277-517081 GCA_013399715.1 Alectura lathami | reverse complement strand
TTTTTTTTTTTTTTTTTTTTTTTTTTTTTTTTTTTGGTGCAGGAAACGACACTGAAACTTGGATGTGCTTTGAGAGACGAATGCTGTCTAGAAAGTCTGTGTGGTTGTGATGAGCCTTTGGGGATGCAACCTTCTATCCTTTAGTTAAGAGAGTTATATGGTCCCCTGGGGTAATCTATCCCCTTGCTCATGGAGTCCATCTGACTGGGAGGCAAGGGAAAGGTAGAATACTGGATTGTGGGGAGGCTGCAGGATGGGGAGAGGGGAAGAAAACAGGCAGTTGGCCCGGCACTGTCCGTTGGCAATGAAATGTTCCAGCATGCGAGGAGAGGAGGATGCTCACCCTGTGCACACAGAGTGGGAGTTTGCATGTGACCATGTGTGCTGCACTGCTTTGCCAGAGCTGGCCCTTGCTAAGTGGTAACCTTACGAAAAATTTTTACCAACTGCATACAAATTGCAGAAGCTTGCCCTTTCTGAGTAGTGCAAAAAAATCCTGGAAAAATGATAGTGTTTGCCAATATTAACAAAAACAAGCAAATAGGAAAAGCAGGCCTTCTTTTTTTTTTTTTTTTTTTTTTTTTTTTTTTTCCTTTACATTTTATTTTCCATGCATGGAGCAGCCACAATGTTGTTTTTGGCATTCCTGATCTTGCTGGAGGAAATTTAGTGGGCTTGGTAAATGTGATGTGCCTGCTGCAGCTGCTTTGAGGGGAGTGATGCTGAACATATAGAAAAAATCTTGTTTTTTTTGTATGCAAATCCAGGTAATGAACGGACTTAAGTGAATGCAGCCAGGCCAGTTTAACACTCTCTTGTCTTCCCCCACTGTCATTCTCTTGACTCTTATAATACTGTAATTTTGCTATTATTCAAGTCAATATAAACTCTTCTATAGTACAGCTGTCCTGAATTTCTGTGGTAGAGGATAGAAACAAGGAAGCCAGTTGCTGGTTGCTCTTAATGCCTAAAGAAAATAATATGAAATAATTCTAACCTAAAAAGCTTAGAATCTGAAACCATCTTCTGAGACATCCTCATATCCCATAAAGAAACACAGATGCAACTCAACTTCCCAGCATCATTGATGGTCACATTAAAAGTAAAGTAGTTGCATTTATATAATGCTATCTTAATTAAATTTGTCTGATATGGCTGAGATGTCCCAGCCCTATTAATTGTAAGTGCCCTATAATATAGAATATTTTTAAACAGGCAGGTAGGATAAAATATAATTGTTTGTCTACTGAATTGATTTTAGTATGGAAAAGAGCGAGCAAACCAGTTACATCTCCGTATATCCAAATCTCCCACCACGACTTCAAAGAAACTGGAGAAATTAAATGAATAAAAAGATGCTCTCCTTCATGTATTCAGATCCGCTAGCCTAAAGCTCAGAGACTTTCCTGCACTCATTTCCAATCTTTAAAAAATGAGCTTTGCACAACAGATCCGTGGGAGCTCCACAGCTCTCAGCAATGACTTCCTTCCCGCTTCTCTCTGTATCTTGCAATGCTGTTGGCATCTCAGTTTTGATAAGCCGTGCTCTTCTTGGGTTGGGTGCAAAATGAACAGAATTCCCCTACAAGAGGCAGTAACTAATGGCCTGGTCCTACTAAGTACACCTGAGGGAAGTGGGAATTAAAGATGCCTGGCCTTGCAGCTGCAGGCCAGAAAAGAGGATTCGTGTCGGCCTGGCACAGACCCTTATGCACTGACTATTCATTTTATAAATTCTTTATGAGTGTGGCATCTTCCAGAGTCTTAACTAGAATCAGAACCTACGGACGCAGACTATGGTGCTGTTTGTGGGAGTTTCTAGGATACTGTAATGAGACACAGAGGTAATTTTGCAGAGTCATGCTGCAAGAAGACATGTACCTGTGAGTGCGAGTGTGGCACTGTGAAAGAACTGAAGTTCCTTTTTGGAAAGGCAGATGGAAGAGAGAGTGGCAGTCAGCACAGAAAATATGCGAGTAGCCTCACTCTGAGGGAAAGCATGAGATCTTGGAGCGCCTACTGAAAAATCATAGTGGTGAAGGATCTAAAAGTGAAAAGAAAGACAGAGAAAAGAAAGGCAGAGAAAAGAAAGGCAGAGAAGAGAGACAGATGAGACAAATTCTCCTAGGCGCTGCAGAAGTTAAAAAATCACAAGTTTTGATTCCTCCCTCCTCTCCTTGTTCTGAATTCTGCTGCATCTCTGAGGTATCAGTGATCAAAGTGACCTAAGAAACTCTAAAGAGGGTATGTACCATGTGGGTATGTATTTGGAAAATGCTGATATATTTAGTATTTGTATGTGCATTTATCTATGAAGAGATGTGTGTAACAGATATATATATATATGGCTTTTCAGTTGCCATCGTGTTATTCACAGATCCCAAAGGATTCTGAACATTTCCTGCTTCTGTCGGCATGTTGGCTCTGTGGGATGTGTGGCTGTAGAAGTTTTGGGTGCTCGAGATAACCGTGTGGGGCTCCTAGGCTTTTATCTAGCAATCCAGACAAGCATGTATAATTTTAGGTGTGTGAACAACAGGGTGTGGCTGTGCTGTGAATTAGGTGTGTACCTCAGCGCTTTTCAGTATAAGAGCAGTATGGCAGAGTAATGAGCAAAACTTGAAAAGCTCATCATGCTAAATTTAGAGTGGTATTTGCAGTTCATCTCTCTGGACACCTGATGCCTCTAGCTAACTGGCATGACTGGGCTGCTCCAGGAATGATTTTGTATTCCACTGATCTGACAGCACTTGTCATTTTCATATACACAAGTGTCCATACCACTAAATCACCTCTGCCATCGTTAGTGCTAATTGGCTCACTTGCTGTAGTACCCTCAGAGGAGTGTGAAAAGCCTGGATGGAAGCTGAAGGCCCCACCAAATGGCACTGATGCACGTTCCTGAGACAACCCGTGAATATATAACAACTTCGGCTTGCCCATCACGCTCCCAGGTCTACTGCAGAGAGGCTTCCAAAATCCAGGGCTGTTACTCTTGCCATTTTCTGTCAGGAATGAGCTTGCCCACACTGAAGTTGATACAAAACACACTATCCACAAGTAATCATTTGCTTTCAGGCACATTCTTCTGCTCATGGATGCTAATTTGCGCAGCCTGGTGCTCTGGGTGGGCTCCAGTCCCTGGCAGACAGGAGAGACAAACCTGGGACATGAGCAGAGGGGGACCACATGTGGGTGTTGGCATGAGGCCTGGTATTTCTACAAAATACACACCCCTCACTTCAGCTGTGTCATGCTTCAAATCATATCTTACCATGGACAAGACAAAGCTAATAAGTTCTTTGCCCACTGAACAAAATTCACACAAGAGTAGGCCTTTTTATAAGAATTTATGTTTCAAGCCCATCCTTAGAAATCCTTAATTATCCCTGAAATTCTCTGGTCTACGTGTAGAAGTTCAGTGTGCAACCTTGAAACAGATCATCATTTTTGAATGATGATTTTTTTAAGACTAATAATACACACATCCTATGCTTTGCACAAAAAAATAATAAAAAAAATCCTTTTCCAAAAGGAACAATGGGGTTCCTATCTCAATAAGGACAAGAGAAAGGGAGAAGGGGAGAGGTGGAATTGACATCTATACTTGATGCATCAGAAGTGAGTTCCACTCTTTTAGCTTTCTTGTTAGAATTTATCTAACCAGAAAACCTTGAAATCTCGCTTGAAAAGGGAGAAAAGGAGCAGGGTGTGGAGAATGGAAGTGTCAAGGTTTTGTTCCAAGGAAAGTGGGAGGACAAACACAGAGTCCTTCAAGAGGAGAAAAACATTCATTGTCCTCTGTCACTTCTGATGCTGCCCCATCAGATATAGTGGAGTCCCTAAAGGAAAGAGAAGTAGCTAGAAGGCACAGAAATCATTACACATATCTTCAAAGCCTGTCCTCAATTGAAGCTATTTATATTCTTTCTTTATCTCATCAGTTCTAGACCCTGAGGGTCCTCCTATCCTCCACCTCTCAACGTGTTGGTGAATTGTGGCATCCTTTCTGCTCTTCTCCATCTTCCTTAAGGTCTCTGCTTGGCTGCCAAGTAAGTTGCACGTAGGTTTGATATCTGGCAAAACATAGCGTCATTATTCCATACTCTGCTCTAAATCTTATACGTCGGTCTCCTTCCAGCTTTGCAGGTTTTGTTTGCATAAATGAGCGGACTCCCACCAAAAGAATCTGGATTGGCAGCTCTGAATACGTTAATCCTCTTTTCACTCACAGAGCAAAAATAACACAGCAGCAACGTGCCTGGGGTGACTACTGTGCTGGCTAACAGCAGGGATCAAATTAGGGAACTCCCAGAGATTAAAAGCATGACCTGGGTTAAATAGCCTGAGCTGGAGGTACAAGGTCTATCAGAGACCTGTAAACTCTAGGGACTGGACATGCAAAGGAAGATCTAGATCCCTTGTGCCTCTGGCTGTCCCAAATGTCAAGCTTCTGGCCACCTCCAGGCCTTGGTTCAACTAAGTAGTCGTCCTCCTCCTCGCATGCCCTGGCTGGAATCCCCTATTCACTTTCCAGCAGCAGGTCTAGCTCATAGCTCCACAGAAGTATAGAGCTGGTAGAGCTGTAGGAAGGTCCTGGCTGATATTTGTCTTTGTGTCTATAAGCAAACATCTTATAAGTTTTGTGCCGCAGTAGTAACATGGAGGTAAATATCCAATCAATCTTCAATAAATTGCCAGAGGAAAAGCAGATTAAGCATTGCGTAATAGGGAAGGTTTCTTGTTAGTAAACTCTCTGACTACTCCCTCTAGTTTAACACCTTTCTGTGACCTGTCCTCCTGCCCCCTTGTCTCTGCTCTACTTTTCGTGATGTGCTTCATTACCAACCACTGCCCCCTTGGGCTCAGAAGGCACCAGCAGGCTATGCCCCAGCTGCATCCTTCTCCCCATACCTGTAAAGCCATCAGGCTACTGAGGGTCCCCTAGTCTTGTGGGAAGATCGGGACTACCCCACAGGTTTCACAGCTCCATGAAACACAAACCCTGTTCTCCGTCTGAGGCCAGGGGTTTTGGCAATCCTAAGAATGACACTGGCCACCAGGCTCTTCTTTTGCTGGAAGGAAAAGAAAGATGCCAGCTACATAAATCTCAGCCTAGATACGTGTGAGTTGTCGTGCTTATCATTACCATTGTTCATTTGCTGCAAAGCAGGTGTTAGCTGAGAAAAAACATAAAAGCTGCATTCTGTATTGTTTGTTCCTCGTTAAAATGATCTGGGACCCCGTGGGCATGTGTTGTCTTAATATTCTGGTGCTGAGAAGTGCCACATTTTCATAATGAAAGCTGTTGCAGAAAAGCAATTCCGACCTCAGATAAAAGGAGAAGATTACACTTGCCACTCGAGTTATGGTATTAGAACAACTGATTTTATTTGTTTTCATTTCATTTTCCCTGTCAGCTGCTGCTGAACCTCTGTGCAGTGTTCTTCAGAGATGTTAATTGTATTTTGTGTGTCTGGATCCCCCTAAGAAATGACAAATGTTTTCACTCACAAATTAGATGTCTCTTTTCATTTAAACACCAACAAGGAAAGCTAATTTAAGAATGGTGGTGCTGTTGTTGCAGCAAGAGCCCTGATGTATGATAGAAGCTGATATACAGACTTAGGGCCCTGGCGCAGCAAATTCTGTATTGGGAACGTAGATTGATGAGACACTCATTTAATTTTTCCCTTAGCTGATTCACAAGTGAAAAAAAAAAAAAGATCCACACAGTCAGTAGGACACAGGAATAAACTAGCTGTACTTCAGGGTTACAGTCGTGCAGTTAATGTCCATTGTTGAGGCAGACATAGCAATGTTTGGACAAAGTTCGTGGGAACATCTGTGGGTGCTTTGCCTGAAGAAAGACTGAAAGGCTTCTTCTAAGTTTTGAACGATTATAAAGGAGGAAAGAATTGGTAAATAACGTGCAAATAGGTATTACACATTATGAGTGGAATATTGAGTACAGTGGTATGTGTGAAGTGGGATGTTGGGAATAAGTTGGTGGTACTCCCGCCAGCTGAGTTGCTGAAGGGAAAGGGAAGGTGACCAGTGCAAAGCCCGCTCTTCTGTCAGAGGCACCACAGGAAATTCACCTAACAAGAAAGTCATGCCACAGACCCACTTGAGTGTAGACATCGAAATCTGGAAATTCAAGCCCTGACTAGAGATCCGTGTCTGACAGCAACATGGACAGGTATTTTCAGAACAGCTCCCCTCCCCATGCAAGCTACTAAGACTTCATAATGGCCAAGAAGAGATGCCACACAGATGCTCAGAAGGTGTCAATATTTCTCTGCTATTAGTGAAATTGGTAAAAGCAGATATAGTAAAAAGGTAATTGCAATGGAGATTTCACGAGATTGTCTTTAGGCCTTTATGGAGCACAGTGCCTTCATGAATAGAGTTATCTCCTTGGCTAGAAGAGTCACAGCTGTGAAATTCACATTTCCTCTACTTTGTGCTTCATATGTGCTGGGAAAGTTAATGCAAAACAATATGTTTCATTAGGTCTCTGGCCACCATTGGTTGGAATCAAAAATCTTACAAAAATCATGCGTCTAGCTCTATGGCTTCTTTGGATTGGAGAAATTATAATATGATTTCTGTGAATGCTGAGAGTTCAGGGACCTCTAGAGAAAAAAAAAACAAGTTGTGTTTTTTTTTTTTTTTTTTTTCAGCATTCAGTCACAATGCATCATATGGGCTTGGGTACTTGGAAGACTTTGGAAGGTACGAAGAGGTTATAACTGATAGCTCCCATAGGTATTCCTGCTTTGCAGAGAGCAAACGATGTCAGACTTCCAAGTCTCCACAGAAATAACCATGGAGAAAAAAAAAGACACAATCAACGTGCATCTTTCTTTCAGGTAGCTCTTCCTTCCTTCCTTCTGATTCTGTGTGGACAGATTTTGTACGGAAAAAGAGCATGTGAACATCAGGGAGGCAGTAGATTGTCTCCCTCTCCTTTGCAGATCAGTGTCCTGCATATTTCAGAGCTCTCCTCCCATGTGTTCAAGGGCTGTTGCCTTTCATTCTCAGTTTTTCCATGCTGGTATGGGTGTGCTCTGAGCTGAGGCAGCTTTACAGCGTTTAGCCAGCAGACACTTTCTGATAGGCTTTGTGCTTCCCGTGAAAAGTGCAACGGTCCTTGAGTAGAATCAGTCACTGTGTTCATCAGTAAGTGCTCAAAGGTGACTCCAAAATGCATGTCCTAGCCACATTTTTCTTGCTTCAGAGCTCAAGAGGAAAGAAGTTATCTCCTAGTTACTGCAGCAGGACTGCCAGCTGCTATGGATACTGTCAGACTGTGGGCTCAGCTTATCCGTTATGGAACAGGCTTTCTTATCTGTAGGGGTGCCAAACACGTTTCCAGCTTCATACCTTTATCTTTTCCCATGGATCTAATAACTTGTTGAATGAGAAATTCAAAAGAATTTGAAGCAACATAGCGTCCTTCTCCCTCTTTTTTGGCTTATGCCATGTGTAGTTCATAGAGAATGTGGCCTGCTGATACAGAAATCAGGTAGCCTGCAGGCACCTCACGCCAGCCATCACCAGACAGGAGCTGCGGGGTCAGGGATGGCCCCACCACGAAGGCCAGTCTCATAGTATAGTGCAGCTCTGTGTTCAGCCGATGACATGAAAGAGTCACTAAGATCTCCATGATTTATTTCCTCACACCAGCAGGCAACAGGCAGGGCTGCAGGAAAGCGAACTCTCAGGGGAGACCTCTCTGGCTGCCTGCAGATCTCAGAGCAGATTTCAGGCAATGAATGCATGCAACTTCTCCCAGCATAACCTACAGACTGTGAGGTGGATTCTGGCAGTTTTATCTGTGGTAAGTAGCATCTTCCTCCAGAAGTGGTCCTGTTGGAGTAAGTTCCTACCTGAGTGAGTAAGTCAGGCAACAGCTGGTCCTTAAGAACTGGGAGTTAAAAGTCTAGCAAGCAAACTGATTAGAGCTTATCTGCATTAAAATGGAAATGAGTCAGAGAGGGGAGTACCATATTTGAGTGCAAATGCAGGCAATTAGCTCAAAACCATTACTGTAATGGCTAGAAAGATTTTTTTTTTTTTTAATTGTCATTACTGAAATGCATTAGCAATATCTTTTTTAAAAATGTAAATATACACAGTACAATCCCATCTCTCTGCCAGAGCATGAAGTAACCCCATTTCAGTGGTACGTGCAGAGGAGTCTGTGGAGGCTCTTAACCACCAAACACAGCAGAGCACAGAGGAATAAGAATGAAGGCATTACCAACGAGCACTAGAGAAAGACAACTGTGATTAGGTACCGGCACAAATATTTACTCAAATGGAAAGCTGAAATTTCAGAAGAATTTCTAGTAACACCTGCCCATCAGTAGCCACCTTCCCAACCTTGACCTGTGCTGATGACTTTCTTTCCCAGAGAAGTGCTTTTCTCTCCATCTCAGCAGGTCCTTTGGAGGATGCCTGGCTCAGTCATGGGATGCACAGGTCCCATCATAGGGTTTGGAAGCACTGGGGACTTTTAGGGTCCTGGTTATGCAGGGAATGGGTGTCAAGTGCAATGGAGGTCATCTATCAGTTTCAGGGTACTCTTGGACAGCCTTGGATTTTTGTTCAAATAGATTTTTATGTCCTATCTCTCCACTTGATGTGATTAGCATTGCTGAAGCATTTGGGACTACATGATTGAAATAGGTGGTCAAGGAAATCAAACACTTTTTTATGAAAATGGTGATGAAAACGAAAAGAGTTGTTTTCATTTGAGCTGGGGATGTGTGGAGGACTTCCCCCTGATTGTGAGTAGAATGGGGTTGATTTTTTCTTGATCTTCTTTCCTTCCTTGAAACAGGAAGACAAAGCTAACAAAAGAAGAAAACCAGCCCTCAATTAGATACTCTAGCAGTGGTTTTGGCCTGATTCAAGGAGGACATTGAGGGAGAGCTGTGAGGCAGGAGTGAAGAAGACCAGGAGAGATTATACTGAACTTGTCCTTTCTCCTGAGTCATTCCTTTTGACCAGAGGGGCTGCCACGATAGCAGAACCTACAGTTCTACAAACTGATTTCACATCTCTGTTGTATTTCTCTGAAGGGCACTGCAACTTCGACCTGAGATAACAGCCTGAAGCCTTGCCCATAGGAAGCCAAATTTAAATACACGTGTTTTTCTCAAGTATCATTCAATGATGATCAGTCTCCTGGTGGAGACACACTGCCCTGGTGTAAAGTTTCCATTTTCTGAGTCCTGAGCTTTGCTTCTTTAATTATAAATTTGGAACCAAAACTGTGCCTTCCTTGGTAAATATTTGCATTTTTAGGGTTTTAATCACACCAGTAGCTCTAGAAGGATTTGAGCTGGCATTGTGAAGAGACAGCAATAACAATTGGCTTGCTCAAAGATACAGGCATTTGCACTATTAGCCATTCATGGTTCTCACTGAAGACAGCAGAAATAGGCAGGGGTGGGCTGGAAAAGGCTATTGAATCCAAGCAGGGAGTGGATTCACAGCGCTTGTGAAAGTATCCCATGCATGTATAACTTATACCTGCCTCCAGAGGCTTTGATGAATTTGAACCTGGCTCACAGGTGGTGTGGAAGACATTGCCTCCTGGAGAAGGATGTAACATATTTTATATGTGTTGTTTTGGACTCAGTGAGGTGACAAATGTAAGCCTGTTTATTATTACCGTGTGGCTGCTGTATTTCTCACAACTGCTTATCGAGGATTGTCTGACAAAGACAGAAAGCCCCAGTTTGTGCATTCCTGTTATTTATATGCAAGGCCATTCTTTGTAATCCTTTCAGAGAAATGACTGAAGCCCTCGACCCAGCCAGCTCAGCCTGGCACTCATTTCTCTGCTTCTGTACACCAGAATGTCACAGGGCAAGGGAACTAGGTTCTCTATGCTTCCCTCAGGCCCTTAGTTCAATGATGCTTTCAAACACATGCAAACAACCCCACCAGCTTGTGGTTCATTTTGCGGCAGTGGCCTCTTCCACCAGACTCACACCACAGACCAGCAGAAGGCCTTGGGGAAGCTGTGGTAGGTGGCCCAGTGCAAAGCCAGTCCTTGCCATGAGGCATCATTCATTTTGTTATGGAGACCTCCAACTGGGGCCCTCATCCAGGACGTTACAAGTGCTGGGAGTGTGGCAGCCATAGCCCGGTGGAGCTGAAGGTTCCTGAGTTCTCACCAACTTCTTCCAGCAGCATCCTCACACCCCAGATGGTACCAGTGCGCATGGTCATGACTCGTATTGAAATGGGTGCACAGCGTTTCTACTGGATACACTCCTACGAAGTATCGGCATGAAGTAGAGAAGGAGAGCGTGCCTCCTCTCCTCCAGTAGCTCTGTCTGGGATGCTTTCACTCAGTTCATTGTCATCTCTGGATGACAATGGGGGCTGATTTCTGGGGTGGGACTGCAGTGTGAACACAAGAGAGCTGGTAGCAAAGGATGAATTTTGGGGTCAAAGGGATGACTTTCCTGAGGCAACTTAAAGCAGGAAGGAGTCTTCCATGAAACACTCTTCTAGGCCTCTGGCTGGTGTTCAGCTGCCCTGCACTACCTAAATGGGTTAAGGAATCTTGGCCGGACATAAGAACATACCTCAGCTCATTGCACGCACTGCAGACCTTCAGAAAATGAATGGTGACACCCACTTTGACCGGACAGCCTTGCATGGATGCGTCTGGAAGGACTTCATGAGTCAGTGTGTGGGCTGCTGCTGGAGCAAGGAGCAACAGGGTGAGACAAACCCCACAGGATGCAGTTCATTTCAGCTCAGGATGGACATCAGTTACTGACACGGTCCATTAGTGGAGCTGTTTGTTATACCAGCTTAATCGTGTTTTCAGAAAGAAAGAGGGAAAAACAATCAATATTCCCAGTTCATTTTAAAGCAATAAATAACCACACGTCTCTCTCCAGCCTCATTTTTAGTACCGCTTTTGGCTGGGAAAGCAAAAGGCACTGTGCTGGGCTGTTTGGCCAGTGGGAGCAGGCACTGCAGTGTGAGCACTTCTCCTGCCTCCAGGCATGGGAAAGAGCTCCCGCTTCTCATGGGTGATGTGTGGAGCAGCTGCAATAGAATTTTCTGACCTTTGCTTTCACATTCATCATTACCACTTGCTTCAAGCTGCTTTTTCTGATCTGGACATTTTACCGTAGCAGGCCCAGTCCATGGTCATGGAATAATTTCCCCTATTCATTACGTTTAAAGGAAGGCTCTGAACCAGAAACTTCAGTACTTGGTGCAAGGACTGTGAAGGCAATAAGTTAAAATTCCTACTAGTGAGCGTGCTCTTTTTCTCAAAGCTTTGGTGATTTTTTGCTCCACAGAGCACAGGGCCTGCAAGCATCCTGAGAAGCTGTGGTCAGATGGAGATGGCAGGCAGGAACCCTGCTGGGTCTGTTTTCCCCAGACCAGTGGCAACCCAGTGCACAGGCTGACCATGTGTGCAGTGCTGAGGAGTTCAGAGAGCATGCTTTCTACACATCTTCACATTACATGAGCTACAGCATAGGAAACATGACCACATTGATCAAACATGGAGTATTTCCTTTCGCTGTGCTTCAACAGTGTACTTTTACCACTATTGTCTTTCATTGGGTTTTCTCATGAGGCTTCCATAGTACTTCAGGTATTGTGGGATTGGCTGTGAAATCACACAGTCAGTAAGAAAATATTAAAGGTGTTTTATTTTTCAAAGACTTGTTAGATTTCTAAGTCTGTTTTATCTCATTGCAAACACAAAGAGAAGAAATGTCTTTAAAAATAAAAAGAAATTTGAAGATCTAGGTGGTAGGCCTTTAAGACGTGCTGTGAATATTGCAGAAATGACGATGAGGTCACCGCAGTTTGTGAGAATATCTATCTATTTAAAATACAGCCTTTTAGTGCAGGACCATAATTTAGTCTTGTGCATGGAGAAATGTGCTGTAAGTGCTTAACAAATTATAGAAATAATAACAACTAATAATAGATGAAACCTGAAAAAAAAAAAAAAAAAGATGAATCACAGTATTAGAAAACTCAGCAAAAATCTTCTTTGGTTTCTTTTCAAGGATCCCATGCTGATAACCACATGTGGTGGAGCAGCATATACTGAAAAATGCTCTGAGATAGGGCCTGGGTGCACAGATTTGCAAGCTGCACAGTGGGACTGGGGCTGTGGTAGGACAGTCCCATGGATCAGTGACACCCCTTGCTCCATGCGTCTTGCTGAGCCATGAGGCAAGGCCCATCATTGCAGGGCAGAGCAAGAGCAGAGCGCAGTGTGGTGGCAGGATGGTGGCTCCTTCCACGGGAAGAAGCCTAGGGAACACCAGTTTAGAAAGGGGGACATGAGATGCCCAGTCATGAAACAACCAACTCCTGAACACCAGATCAGTACAGGTAATTGGACAGAGAACATTTTCCTGATGTTTTCCGTGGGAAGAACAGACTCTACGTGGACATTCCAGAAGCTGTAGGTGATGCTCTGCCCATGGGTGGATCTAGGAGGAGAGCTGGCATGTCAGCGTGCTTCTGTGCAAGCAGACATCATCCTGTGTGCTGACATGAAAGTGCATTTATCATCAGAGTGAGTTTATCAACCACATGAGGGCTTGTAGCCTCCTGCTTGCAGCTTGGTGTGGACTCACCATGCTCTGGTCCCAGAGGGGGTAACATTTATTGCAGGTGCCGAGCACAGAGAGCATGTCTCGGCTTTGCCAGCAAAGCAGAAATCACAGCTAAACAGCTAAAACGTCTGCCTGGGGCACACCTGAAGGCAGAAAAATCCAAAGATATATGGAAACATTGGATGTATGCTAGCATTGCCCTTTCCACTTTTAGCATCCTTTTGGAGACACGATTTTGCTGGGTTGTTCACTCTCAAGCAAACAGGTCTGTACATTGAGGTCTGGTTTTCAATTATAGTGAGGATTCCTTTTGATATCTTATAAATGTAGAAGAACCATAAATTAAAAAATAAATTGCATTTTTTGAATATGTGAAGTTCTCTCTACATTTCCAAAGTGATGAACTGAGTGTAAAACGAGTTTTAACATAAAATGCAGATTATTGTTCTTCTCTTAAACTCTGTCATCCTCTCTGCTTATCCTCAGAATATGAGATCTTGAGAGCTGGCTCCATCCTTTCTCAGTTTTTGGAAACTGCTCAGCACACATGGCGGGCTCCTGTAAGAACATGATAAATAAGCAGAGCACGACGGGTTACAGCTTGGGCTTCTGATTTGTCTGAAGAGACAGTGGGAACATTGCCCAGCTCACAGCTTGTTATCCTTCAGGTGGACAGAACTTCTAATGAGTTTTTACCAATAAAACAGATACTGGAGAAGATTTCTAAGGTGGTCAGTGATGTAGTAAGATTTCTTCACTTCTCTTCTGCTTCCTGATGAAACTCATATATTTTTTTTTTTTTTTCTGATTAAAAAATTCTCTGTTATTACATAGTGTTTTTTTTCATTTCATCGGTTCAGTCCATATGGCCAAAGTCAGCTCTGCTATGCTTTGCAGAGACACAGGGTGAAATGGCAGCTGTTGCTCTCAGATGCAAAAAATGTCCGTTTATACCATGTGATACAACACAGAGAGAGTTGGCACGATGAAGCAGATGTGGTTGTTGTGGTTTCTGTGTTGCAGGGATGAGATACTCCACTACGGTAGGACATTTCTCCTTCTCAGCTGAACTCTGGGGCAGAAGTGGCCTGCAATGGACTGGAAGAGAAAATCAGCTGCATTTAAGTGTCGTCTGGATATAAAACTGCACAATGCTCAAGGAGAACATCTGTCTTTGCCTACCAGTGCTGTGCTCATACTAGACCCAGTTACTCAGGGCTTTTAATGCAACTTGTTTATCAGCTCTTAACTGTACTTGAACAAAGGGAGAGAAGGGGAAAAAATTCTAGATCGTTTCCATAGCTATATCTCCTTTCCCATAATCTGAATGACAGCCTGACACTAAAGTTTCTATTGTCAGCTATTCCTCGGAGGGGAGGATGGCAGAAAAATTTCTTGAGGTTTCCAATTACAAATGTAATGATCTCTGCAGAACAAAACTCAGTATCTGTCTGTAATGCAGACAAGTTGAAACAGAAGATGTAGAAGAGGAATAATAGGAAAAAGAGCACGACACACATAGAGATGCTTTTGACATCTATCCCCCAGTGATCCTCTGTCATTATTTGCTGAAAAACTCAATTTACTTGTTTGGAGATGAAAAAGAAAAAAAAAAAAGAAAAGGAAAAACAGAAAGAACTGTGTTTCTGGAGAAGGGGCATGTTCTCTCCCTCTCCCACCCTCTCATACCATCTCCAAGTTTTTTGGGAAAGTTAGTCCATTTCACATAGCTGGACATCCTTGTGCATATCCAATTATGTGTCTAATGACAGGTAGAAGTTGTCATGTTTTAATTTCATCAGGCTGCTGTTGTTACTGATTTTGTTAGCCCTTGGACCTGATTCCCACCATAGCTAGACTAGCAAAGCCAGACCCTTGCTCTGTGATTCTCCTGGGGCCGCAAGGGCTTGCTTTGAGCAGTCAGGTCATGGATCATCTTTCTCATTTCTCTGGCTGCAGAAAGCATTTGCCTGTGTCTGGAGGGAACATGATCAATGTGCTAAAACTGATGCAGTGCAGAAGGTTGGAGGTTCCAGGTCTGATTATCAGTGGCATCTTGGGTCTCCTATTTTTAGAACAGAAACAAAATCAGAAATTTTTTCCTTTCCATTAATTTTGCTTTACCCTATTTGTTTTCCTGCTTCCTGAGGACTTTTGCAACGAAGCATTTCAGAGTGTTTTATCAGGTGCATCTGTAGATGATAAGCTGATGACTCAGAAGAGCAGTTAGTGCAACCAGCAGAGACACCAGTAACAGCATGATTTTTCCAGAGTGGTTTAGGAAGAAATGCTATCTACTTAGATGCTGTTCTTTATCGAGCTTGTTTTAGCATTTCTTTTTNTAGCATTTTTTTTTAATTTTTTTTTTTTTTTTTTCCTCTCCTAAATTCTCTCATCCTTATGTCTCTATGTGGAGAGACTTTTCACACCTCTGCCCAGCCCTAAAGGGCACTGGGAAGAGAAAACCAGAGGAGTTTGGACAGAGTGCTTAAAATTGGTGCCCTTAATGTGCTGAAGGGTTGAACCCCTCCAGCTGGCAGTGATTAATGCCTGTGGTAGTGCATGAGAGAGGACAAGGACAATGGGAATCTTTTAATTAACCCTATAAAAGAGCAGGCAGTATGCAGTGAGGTGGTGACAGTAAGAAAACAGCTGATAGAAAAGGACAAGCAGCAGCCAGGTGAAGCTGCTTGGACATCAGGCAGTTTGCTAGGCTGAAATCAAGACTTCTCGACCTCTGCACCTCCTCGTATCCAAAGGTCTTGCAGCACACTGGGGTTAAGGTTTCTAGGCTAGAGGAAGCTAACTTCAGTGGGAGTGTTCACTGCTTCACTTTCAGATGAGAAACCTGAGATGAGCTGAGCACAGACTCAGGTGTCCCAGAGCCAATTGCCAGAGAGCAACAGGCATTCCACAGAGCTTGTTGATGGCTTTCTGGCAGCCTGGATGTGGCCTTGGTACCTCACAAACACAGCATAATGGTTTGAGAGCTGGCTCCAAGAAGTGAAACATACGTGCACAGATACATCCAGCCTCAAGGAAGGGCAGCTAGGCTCTTCCACAGCATCCTAGCTATTATGGACTTCTCGGGAGTGGATAAAGGCTCTGGCACAAAGGAAATCAATTCTCTTTCCTCTGCCTGCACCTTCAATAGCAGCCCAGTATGGTGGCCAGTCCTGTGGTGGCTGGAAATGCAAAGGATGGACACTGATTAGTTAGCTTCTCCTTCAAGTCTGTGCTTCCTGAAATGTAGGGTATTCCAGGCATTTTCATCCTTTTCATCGTCTCGCACAGACATGCTCTTTGCCTATTGGCTTTGTCCTTGCAGGCAGGTGGGGTGGGTGGATGAAACCAATGACACCATTCTACCAGTTAAAAAAGTGTTTTTGTGGACTTTGCTGCTTATTTTTGTTTGAGAACTCCTCTGAAAGAGATTGATAAAAATGAAGATATTCTGTGATTCCACCATGAAGGCGTGCTGGGATAATTACAGCTATATGCCTGTACCAACTAGCCCCTGTCACTGTGCATTCAGTGTTCAGATGTGTGGAGTGACAGCTTCTTTGGGCTCTAACCAAAGGACTGGGATGCACTTTTTTCCCACGTGTTTTAGTTAAGTGGAAAAGAAGAGCCTTTTCATGTAGCATGGCATGAAACCTGTCTAACAAGATCTATAAAAGCCAGGGTCTCTTCTTGAGTGTTTCAGATCTTGTCCTGGAATACACGTAAACCTACACCAGCACCCTAACTGTGACTGTAATTTTGTATTTGCTGTTACTGATTTTAAACTAACTCTTGCAGAAAACGGCAAGTCACAGAAAAGGGCAATTTGCACCCACATTGAGCCTTGCGTCACCATGATTACACTGCTAGCTGTGGAAGCTAGTTAGGTCGTTAAAAGCTTACCCTAGTTAATCTGTGACCTTAAGGCAATAATGTGGTGGTGGGCACAGATCACAAATCCTGGTGTACTTCATTCAGAACATCACCTGATTAAGACCCCGTAGTGCTCTGAAAGTTTGCTGAAGACATACAAGTGCACAGGTGGAGATGTAGGTTTTTAGGCAGCTCTTCCAGAGCCTTATCACCTCCCTTTGGAAAACATGGAAGACACCGTATCTTGTGTCCATGGGCTCTTCACCTGCCTCTGGTCTTCAGGATCAGAAGGGTAAGGAGGCTCCAACCTCTTTTCTTCTCGGTGGGGGTGGGTGCATTGCAGCCATCTCCTGCAGGAAGGGGAGGAGAAGAAGGTGACAGTGAGAGAGCCAGCACCCCACAGTAGATGGTGTGGACCCACTTGCCTGAACTGGAGAGGCCACCAGGCAGGCACCCTTCAGCACAGGCGCTGAGTGGGAAGCAGACCTGGTGGACGGGGCTTGAGCCGTCGCTGCAGGACTTGCCAAGCAGCCGCTTTATCAGACCCCAGGAGCAGCGGTGGTGCGCTGTGGTTCCAGGGCTCAGGAATGGAGCACAGGGGTGGATGCATAGGTTTGGCAGCAAGGAGAGGGCTGCTCAGCCATGGGGTTCACAACCTGAGCTGTTTTTTTCTGCTTAGCTGAGGTGCACCATCTAAGTAGGATGAAATCCTGTTTACTGCATCTGAGGCAAGTGCAGTCTAAATACTCCAATCTCTAAGCATGAGATTTCAGCTCCAAAACATAGCCTTGGTTAAAATGCATAGATTTCTGGTCTGTTAGGCTGCTGCTGGGGATGAATTTGTTTCAGACTTCCTCCCGTACTAGTGTGAGCTCAGTGCAGCCACATTGTGCAGTGCCAGAGAACCAGAGAGGATTAATGGGAAGTGAAAGGGATTCAACCCTAAGGCCTAAAAAATTCTCCTCTAATGCCATTTTTCCAGCTGAGCAGTAACCTGACTTTAGTGGAATTACCCCTGATTCATATCAGCGTACATAGAAGGTCCTGGAAACAGACCAAACCTCTATTTGATTTAGCTTGTTGCTGATGTTTTGATTTTCCAGCACCTAGAGTGACTTGGGTGCTGATCCTATTTTCTCTCAGATCCCAGAACACAAGTCTGTGGAAATACAGCTTGGATTTGGGCCCCATCTCTGACAGCTGGTCCCATCTAACTTCACCATCCATCTTGAAGAAAAGCATGAAAACTGAACAGTCAGTGTCTCCGAGGAAAACAAATGAAATCTGAAGGATATGTTAGGGTTAAGATGAAAGAGGGAGACTGGAACAATGCGAGGTTTACAAGCCCAGCTTGCTTTGTTAATAACTTGAGAGAGGAGACATCAATTCTTTTAACACAATTTCTGCCGTGGTGATGTTCCTTTAAGAAGTGTGAGGCATAGTGAGATACTGTAAGGTTTCATTCCTGTTGGTGGGGTCTTTGCTGTGAGTTTTGTTATTCTGATCAGCCTTGACATCTTATAAAATAGCACTTATTCTCTGAGTAATCCGAGAAGCTCTTCAGAATTCATGAGGTTTAAGTCTAAATAATTACATTTATTGATCCCTGCTATGTGAAGAAAATTTCCAATTTATTGCACTTGTTTGGTGTTAGGCCTCAAATTAGGCCATGTCAGGATTTTCTCTTTTTCTGTCTCAATTTCTTATGCTTTTTTTGGACCTGAGATTGTTCACCTGATAGCAAAGGCTGTCAAAAATGTTGTTACTGAGCAGATAAATTAAGATGCCTGATGCCATCAGAAGCCCTGAGCCAGGGCAGCCCCTGCAGTGGTCCAAGGGGAGGAGAAAGAGGCTCAGGTCCTGCAGTTCACAGCCTTGATGCTCTGCTCCCCAACTTGCTGCAGCCTTGTTGTAGGAGAGTGGATGCTAAATGCTCTGATTTCCTCTGAAGAATTAAATAGGGTTAGAGCTTCCTTCATTATGGTGGGGCTAAGGCCCAAGAACTTGGAGATCCACAAATGTACCCTCTGCCCAGAGGTTTCTTCTCTAGGAAAAGGAGGCCCTTCTTCCTTCAGGTCATTCCAGAAGTAAAGGAAGATAAACTTTTAGTGTTTAGTGGTGGGTAGAAAATCCATCCACACTATGTCTCCATCTGGATTAATTCCCAGCGGTACCAGACCTTAATCAGTCTTTGCTGGTCTGGGAGCTCTGCAGTGGACTAAAGGTGGTCACAAGCAATCCTTAGCCTCATGTGTCCACTGCTAAAGGACCTTGCAGTCACAGTCAGGGAGAGGAAGACTCAACATCTGAAAAGCAGATGTAGTCTTCTAGACAGCTACATCATAGAAGGTCTGCTTCTGCGACTTGGAGCATCCTGCTCACTTGGTGTGTGATGGGGCATGCACAGGAAGGCAAACTATAAATGCACTCAGTGTCACCCTGTAATGTTCAGGGCTCAGAGTGGGTGCTAGGGTCTGTCTGGAGAACTTTGGACGTACACATTCCTCCATCTGAAGGCAGCACAGCAGGTTCCTGACAAAGCAAAACACTTACTGTGAACTTTGCTTTAAGCATGGAAATTGCACAGGTGCTGAACAGAGTTTGCTAGCTTGGGTGTTCAAAAGCCAAAGCTGATGCTCACAAAGCCATGACAAAAGTCATAGGGATGTCTTAGTATATACTACATTGTGCATTGGCTTTCTGATGGCAGAAGCAAGTACTTAACAGCTCACTGTTCTCACTTGCTGCTGGGCTCTGCACCAAGGCTGTGGACAGGGAGGACTGGCAGATGACCCCCATGATGGGGACACTGGGCTAGCCTGGACACAGCCAGGGTCATCCCAGTGCCCTGGGGACATGAGGCTCCTGGTCTCTTCCTCTTCAGCAGGGCAGTGTGGGCTTCTCTGGGGCTGGCAAGGGATTCAGCCAGGCAGGAAGGGGATGTTTGTGCTGGGACTGGGAGGTTGTTGGCAACAGCTTAATAGATGATGCCTTTCTGCAAATATATCTTTAAATTTAGATCTCAGTTTAATAAGGCAGTCCTCCCATGTTCTTTCAGGGCACATGTATTATTTAAAAAACGTTTATAAAGGATTAATGCACTCCGGAGCCCCACTGACACAAATCCCTGTCATTTCCAGCGCCAAGAGCCAAAACAGTCCAGCTTATTCTAAGAAACCTTTTTCATCTGTGTGTTTATCTCTAAACCTGGCACTGGGAAAAGTGCTAGACTCACAATCTTTTGTTTATCTGCAGAAGTGCAGTAAACAGGGACAACACGAGCAGCAGTAATGCTGTTTCTGCCCATGCTCAGTTATCCTTTGTGTTTTGCATTTAGTTAGTAAGTTTGCTTTTGATAAATTTTTGTTTATTTCAGTCTCATCTGACCATGCAGGCTGGGGCCTGTACCTCCAGTGGCTTGGGCAAGGATTTGTGCATTGTGAAATATATCTGTCTTTTGCAGAGCATTTATATATCTGCAGCAGTTAACAGCTAAAGGGCTCTTGTGGACAGAACCATTGTTGTTTTTCCTTGGCTGATAACTGTGCAAGAGGGAGTACCAACACTGGATCCCTCCACCACCCCACAGTGGGCTCCTGGTGGCTGTCCCCTCTGTCCTGACAGCTGCAAGGCTGTGGGGCCTTGTTGGTTTTGTTGGTCCATTTGCTGGAACAGGCAGCATCTCCAAGTGGGGCTGAGTTTTGGCTTCCTTACTCTGCAGAAGGGCTGGCTGAAGTCAGCAATGCTGGAGGTGGGGAGTTTTTGTGGGGAGCACCCACTGCTATCAGGAGAGGAGCTGAAGGGCTGTGGGGGCCTTAAACACTGCTGCTCTTGTGGCAGATTTCTAGAGGAAGGTCTTGTGTCAAAAGCACCATTTTCAGCTGCTCAAGGCGAGCAAAAACCTTGCCAGGGCACTGGGAGGGTTGTGGAGACTGGGCACCCTCTCTTGTCCTGTCCGAACACCTCTTCGTGTGGCCCTATTTCACTCCTGGGTGTCGGGGTGCCCTGGGGGCTCCTTCCCCATGGGCTGGTTTGTGATGCTCTTCCCCAGGGCTGCTTTGTTTGGCAGAGAGGAAAGTCACCACTGGGAGGGAGAGAGGGATGAAAGGAGGGCCAGCTGTATCGACAGGGTGGGGAGATTTTGCCTCGCCATTGGTGTTGCAGGGAGCAGCTGGTCATTAACAAGCTAAGTTTCGCTTCACCTTAGATTTTTGCAAATGATTGTTGTGTGCTACTCCTCTTCTGCCCTTTCCTTTCTCTGCAATCCATCCCGCCGGCCTTTGATTCAATAAATCAAAGCTTAGTGCCAAATCTTGTTAAATTCCAACTTCCCCGCTATTCCCTCTCTGTCCTTTGGGAGATGAAAGTTCGGAAATGTGTTTAATAATGAGGGTTGTGATATGTGAATAAAAGACATGAGAAATGTAAACTAGGACAATTATCAAAGATGATGCATTAGCTCTGATGAGGAACTGTATTGTTGCTAATAGGGTGGCCAAGCTGATACAGAGTTACAGCAAAAGGTACCTCCTGTGGTGCCGCTGATGACATCTCAGCCTGGGTTTGGAGGAAGCTGAGAGGAGCATGTCATGGAGAGGAGCTGTGAGACCTGCACTGGAGCAGAGCTGGATAATCTCTGTTCTTGAGGCAGATGAAGGGCTACCACATACAGAGATGGTGAAAAATATCCAGTTGTGCTTTCATAAAAAAATGCTAGGAAGTATTTCTGTTGTTGTTGTTGTTGTTTTAATTAAGAAAATGTGAATAGCATTATTTATTCCAAATTTATTTTTTATTGTTTAACTTCCGTCTCTGAAAATGTTTGGTACTAGGATTTAGTTCTGCTGTTTTTGAAATTTCTCTTTTCTGCTCACCTACTCATTTCATTTCCATCATCCTTTTTATTTCTCGCTCAGTGGAGTGAAGGGAAAATAACAGAGGAGTGAATCCAATCCTCCACTAAGGCCTAGATCAGAAATGATGAAAGAAAGTGTATTTTTAAATTTACTTTCAAGCACAAAAAAAGGGGAAAAAAAATTCTGTTAGAGTTGTCATTCAAAAATGGAAAAAAAAAATTTCTTGGCTGACCAGAACACGTGCTGACATTTTTTAGTGCTGAGTGTTAGAAAGTGCTTGGGAATCTGCAGCTGTTGCGAGGGGAGCTGCTGACATGGTGACCAAGGTTTACCTGTCCTGTTCAGGCAGTGTCCCCTGCAGCCTGGCCAGCCAAGGGCCCCATGTCTGCCCCATAGCCCTGGCGCTGAGTCATGCAACTTCCTCGTGGTAGAAGACATTGGCAGCTTTCTCTTTGTCTGGACTTTGTAATTTTGAAACTTTAATGCCTAAAGTGGTCCACTTTAGGGGCGGTGGTTGGGCCCTTTGTGATGGACTCAGACCACTGTCACCCCTAACAAAAAAATTCCTAGTTTCTAAATGCAATCATTTTAAATTATTGATGTTGTTATTGTTCTGCATTGTTCACTGGACATGGAGATGTGCTGACAATCAACATTTTTTTTTTTCTAAAAGTTTATTTTCCTGTTTTCCATATCAAACTTCACCATCTCATTTGGTGCCGTGCTTCCTTAGCCTTTGTTTTATTGCTGATCTGTTCTACATCTTCTTCTCCTGTTATCTTCACATCTGGTGCACACAGCTGGATACCAGGTACTGGTCCAGCCTCACTGATGTGGAGTAGCACAGGAAGATTTTCTCGCTGTTTTGCAGAAGACACTCAGTAATGGTTTCCAAACAAGACTGTATTAATCCTGAGTTTACATTTCTCTGTAACCTCAAATACATACTTTTGCCTTACCAGTTATTTATTCCCTGTCTGATGTCTCAACATTTGCTTTCTTCTTTCCTACTTTAATATTTTCCTGAAGGTTTTATTGAATTATGGCTTGTTGATTTCATACCATGTCTCCAATTTATTGAGATTATTTTGAATTCAGATCCTGTTCTACAAACGTCCTCTTCCCTTGGAGTCATCTGCAGATTTTGTAAAGCATGCTGCCTTCAGTTGTTCAAGTTACTGTGAAAAATTGAAACAGAGCCAGGACTGGGACAATTTTTTCATGGGATTCAGGTGAAATCTCATACTGCTAGTCCCTCACTAATACTTTGTTTCTTTTCTTTACTTTCCTCCCCATCTAACTGCACTTACAGATGACTTCATGTAGGCCAGTGACTTCCACATCATGATCTGAGTTGCTGATGAGCTGCAAAGCCATAGTGCATGGTCTGCTCTTGATCCAAGGAAGCACTATTCCTTCCTATTAAAAATTTGATGGGAAAAACAGACAGTGTTTGCAAGGCAATTTATGCCTAGTTATGGTCAAGGACCCAAAAAGCTAAAGCACTGCTAAGTTAGGCTGTACTGCCTGAATTTGCTTGTGGCCTTGTGGGAAAGTACTGAAAGCTGTACTAAAACATAAATTTCACCTTCTTCTTCCTTACCCACAAAGCTAGTTACCTTGTCAAAGGGGAAGATTAATTTGCTCAGAAATGAACAACTGATTCAATGTTCATTTTGTTGAAATGAATAAGTAAAATGAAGTAAAATTAGATTTTTTTTTTTTCTTGATGGATTCATTATGCTGAGTTGTTTTTTTCTTTTACCTATTTGCTTTCCTCAGGGTTTTTATATATTGATTAGGTAGTTGTCTGTTCTAGGATTTTTATTTTTTTATTTTTAATTTATTTTTCCCAGGGAGACTAACTACTGTGCATTTTTCCTTTGGCCATATTTTAAATAAAGATATATCTGCTCTTCTTGAATCTTCTGGGATCACTCTCACACCATGAATTTCAGTGATAATTTCTAAACGAATCAGAGATTTCTACAGCCAGTACTTTCAGTGCCTGAGAGTGGATTCCAGAAGGCATTGATAATTTGACCGTATCTCATTTACCTCAAGATTTTGTTCTTTCTGTGTTCTGGCTTGCATTTCTGTCTCTTTGTTAGAATTAATTTTTGAAGAATGTTATGAAGCCTGAAGCAGAGATGGATGAGGCTACTTCATCCTTCCCTATGTCAGCCATTGTTTCTCCTTTTCTCATTAAATAACAGTCTGTATGTTGTCTTTTTTCTGCCTCTACTGATATCCTAGCACTTTTACTTATGGCCTTATGTTCTTTACTAATTTTAATTAATTCTCTGCTGCAGCCTTCCTGATTTTTATGCCTCTATTATTCTTTTATGTTGGTCCTCATCTATGTGGTCTAGTTTTCACTTTTGCTGTAAATTCCTCTTGATTTTCAGGTCCCTAAAGAGCTCTTGATGCAGCTATAATGGTCTCTTATTCTGCTTCCTATCTTTCTAGCACAATAGGATAGGTTGCCATTGTGCTTTAACATGGTCTTTCTCAGTAGCTGCCAGTTTTCTTTGTCTCCTCTATGCTGAAATTCCCTTCTCAAGAGACCTCATCTGCCACGTTGCTCAGTTTGTTGGAGTCTGGGAGAGAGATCCTGCATTTCCTCTGGGCTCCTGCTAGTTCTACCTCTCAAAGAATACAGGGTGCCAGCATTTCAGAATTGTTTGCACCCAAATGATTTCCCTGTTAAGGATTTTCAAGTCATAGCTATCTGCTGACTGCAGTTAAGCCTAGAAGAGCTGCTCTGCCACTGTTCGAAACTAGTCCCCAAAACATTTGAATAACTTGGCATACTGTCTGTAGAGCCTCTGCTCTACTCCCTTTCTAATGTTTCTAGCTCCAGATGAATATTATTGCCCACTGCCAGTCACAGTTCTGCCTTTTTGCTGCTTCTGTTACTTTGTAAACACAAAGAAGCCAAACTTCAGTTTCTCCTTGGAGAGACAGAGTTTAGTTGCACTCTCCCTTGATTTCATCCACAGTTTTGTCTTTGCATTACCTAAGGAAACTCACAGGTTGACTTCTTTCATTTTTTGGGAGCATTCTGAGTCAGGATATGTGCACTCTTCCATTTGTTTTCATTCTGCCAGGCTCTTCCTTGCCAGTCTATCCCTTTCCATCCCGACATCCCTGCTGTACGCCATCACCAGTGGCGTGTGTTGTCACTGCCTACTAGTAGCTTCTGTTTTTCCTCCCTATTGCTCATGCTCCCTGGGCATGTATGGACCACAGACCACCCAGAGGTGGGGAGGTGAGGCTGCAGGATGTGCTTTTGTTGCCGATCCGATGGATGCAGCCTTCCTGCAGCAACTTCTGTGGGCCTGGGAGCAGAACCAGCTCCTGTAGATAGCTGAAGGGCAACAAATGAGTCAAAACGGTCAACTGTTTCTCACACACAATTTAAAAAATAAATCCTGACATTTCAGTGTCTGCTATGAAATTTATTGTTTTCCCGTAAACTGAAAATACTTTGCTTTACAAAACCACCACTTTCTCTTTTTTATTTTTCCTTCTCCTCATCTGGAATTTGTCCATTTTTTTGTTTACAAAAACTCCTTAAAGCACAAAGAAAATGACATTTTTCTGGACAAATATATATTTTTCTGTAAAACGGCTTGGATAGGAAGTATTTAGCCAGCTCTATAATTTAGTGACTTCCCTCTACAATTTGTTCCTCTTCTTTTTCTTTACTTCTCTCACCAGTTATCCTAGAAGTGCTGGGAACCCATATTGCAGTTCCTGTGAGGCTATCAGCTGCATTACAAAAAGCCAGGTAAATATGTTTGCCCTTTTCATTCTCAGATCAATTTTATCCGTGCTTGTATGAATATGAGCAGTTCTCTTTATCTGAGAGCGGGAGGGAGGAACTAAGCAAAGAAGAGACAAACACCATGCCCACTGGATCAGGCTGCCCAGGGGCCCATCCAACCTGGTTTTGAATGCCTCCAGGGACGCGGCATCCACAGCTTCTCTGGGCAGCCTGTGCCAGTTAGCACTTGTTGCCATACATGACACTGCCACAGGAGCCACCCTGCATGCCAAGAGCCTGTGGATGGGATGCAGGGTTGCAGCCTGGGCCACAAAGCATCTCTGACTATCGTCAGCACAGGCATAGCTCAGTTACAAACTTCATTTTTATTGTTTTGTTTTATTTTATTTTATTTTATTTTATTTTATTTTATTTTATTTTATTTTAAACTCAGACAGAAGCATCCTGTGCTTTCAGTTGCTGAGGCTGGGTCTCCAGCATACTGACTAAGATGCTTCCTGTGAGATGAGCAAGTTGCAGTTGAAATATTAACAATAACTACATGGAGAATAAGGTATCACTGTCTGCTTTTCCAGCCTGGAAGTGTGTGGAGAGTTTGAAGTAGCCAAGCCAGCAACGCAAGTGTCCCAGAACTGCCACACTGTCCTGGTTTCAGCTGGGACAGAGCTGATTTTCTTCATAGTGTCTGGTGTGGTGCTATGTTTTGGCTTTCGAAAAGAAACAATGCTCATAACACACTGGTGTTTTAGTTGTTGCTGAGCAGTTCTGCACAGAGCCAAGGACATTTCAGCTCTTTGTGCTGTCCTGCCAGTGAGGAGGTTGATGGGCACAAGGAACTGAGAGCGGGCAGTTCCAGAACAAATGACCCACACTGGCCAAAGGGATATCCCACACCACATGGTATGATTCTATGCCATCACATGAAAACTATAAACAGGGGGGAGCTGGATGGGGAGAGGCAGATGCTGCTTGGGGTGTGTCTGGTTGTCAGTCAACAGATGGTGAGCAATTGCATTGAGCATCACTTTTTTTTTTTTTTTTTTTTTGTGGAAATGTATTATATTAATTACTGTTATTGCTCTCTCTCTTTTTTTTTTTTTTTTTTAAGTAAATAGTTTTTATCTCAACTTTCAAATTCTACTTTTTTTTCCCTGATTCTCTTCCCCATCCCACTGACAGGGGGGCAGTGAGAGAACAGACGTGTGGTGCTGAGCTGCCTGCTGGGTTAAACCACAACACATGTTGCCCTCCTGACTGGAACCAGGAGGCATGGACAAGGTGATGAAAGTGTTCATAATTATCCATTTCTACTGTAGGTGCAATTTCTTACTCGGTTAGTAGTCTCTTTTGGGGGTCTGGTGATTAGCTCTGATGTGGTGGATGCCAGCTTGCCATTCTCTCTACCAGTGACACTTCCTTGATTCCTCTGAGAATTACCAGCCATGAGGTTGCCTCCCTGTTGAGCAACCCCGGGCCCAGAGAGCTTTGTTGTTCCTCAGTCTAAAAATTAAACATTTGGATGCTTGTAGCTGTTCTGCTGGCAGTTCCTGTTAATGATGAAGAATTACCTATTATGCCAGCATTGGGTGGCTTTGACAATTCCATTACATATTACTAATAGTGCTATTAATGTATGGCAGCTTATCCCTGTCATTTGTGTGGGTGTGTGCATGCATATATGTGCAGCTGTGTGTGGATGCCCCAGGGAGGCAGGGCTGGAGACAACAAATCTGTTGGCAGAATGCAGCAGCCTCTGCTGCCACCTCTCCCTTTGTCTCACAGGGACACCAGGCTGGCAGGGCAGTACCTGGCTGTGCCTACCCCAGGAACAAAAGTGAAGCAAAGCCAGCTGCTGGGAAAGATAATGATCACTGGCGCTGTACATCCTCTGCTGCACTGTCTGCCTGTGACTTGGGAAGCTGATTCCTGTTGTCTCTTGTTGCTCAGACCTTCTGTAGCCCCGAGAGGAAATGGGATAAGAGTGACTGCAAGGCAGAGCACTTGGGTTTTGTGTCCCTTTGCTCCCATAGGGAAGGTGGGGAAATAACCAACCTCCTCCCAGGCTGCCCCGTTGACCTCCTAAAGCCCAGTGGGACAGGGTAGCTGCTGCCCAGCAGGTGAGATGTCAGCAGTGCTGAGAAGAAGGCAGGATGGCTACCGTGGTTTGTTCACCTGGGGCAAGGAGAGAGCTGGCAGCAGCCCTGACTCCAAGCCTTATACCTGAATGGGGTTTTTAGGCACCAGCTGAGGCAGACACAGGATGTTTGTGTGTCTGCCTTTCTCACCCCTCCATCATCTGGACAGTTTACTTCATTTGGACTTAGCCCTCTTTGCTTTGCTCTCTTCTACTGATTCAGGAGCAGTGCAATATCTGTGGCTTCTGTGAGACATAGCTGCTGTTCAGAGCTGCTGTCAGAGCTCCAGCAGTTGCTGTCATTGTCACAGCCTTGCAGAGGCAAGGGCACAGCCCTCACTTGCCCTCCTGGTCTTTCCTCACACTCCTTTTACCAGGATCCATCTCCCCCTGCCTGGTGCACTGTGGGCAATGGGTGGGACATGTCAGCCCTCCTAGCCCTGGCCTTTGCCCTGAATGCCAGGGGGTCAGAAGAGGATGAGAATTCCACCCTCTTTTTTTCCACAAGATTTGCCTCATCATGAAATACAGGGGAAGAAGTTTATGAAGCTTCTGAAAAATGTCTCCCTCTCTCATTTTTTCCTTCCTGCTGCTTTGATCCTAGACCATCTTCAGAAGTAATATGCTTAGAAATATCTTGTGCATCAGTTCAGGTGAATTTTTCTATGCCTTGAAAAATGGGACAATGCCTTCCTACAGATATTGATTGTCATTCCACATCTATGCTGTCCTCCTAACTTTAAATCAATTGTGCTTTACCAAGTGGTTTGATGTCATCTTCTGGCAGAACCCTAACTTTTCCCTTTAAGGCTATTTATCTCTGTCCCTTTCTAAGGTCAGGGAAAATCACTGTACTCCGACCCCCCAGAAGTCATCTATCTAGAGGAGGAAATGATGAGGCAGTATTATGACTGGCAGCCTTTTTAAACAAGCCCTCAGAAACATAAAGAAAAACCTGATAGGCTCGGGTAGGGAGGGGGGAATTGAGGATGTTACAGGAAGATGTTTGAAAGCAATCAAGGGAAAGCCTGGAATTTGTATTCTGGAAATGTCCCCTCTTCTTGAATCTATTTACAGACATCTTCCACTGATACTGAGGAGGAAAAAATTAATAATAATCCAAGCAGGCTCCCAAGCGAAGGTTGGCCATGAGTCTGAGTTGGAAGGATAATTTATCTCCTCTGCCACTTTGAAGCCTTTTAGCCTGGGGGAGATCCCTTGTCTAACAAAATTTAATTGAGTGCACCTGCAGTCCACTACTCCAGCTGAATTCCAGTTTCTCCCTCACTTAGAAGTTGCCAGGTATCTGCTCACCCCCAAAGTGAAAAATGCGGACGCACCGTGTGTCTTGTGCTGCTCTGTCTCACACAAATCACATCCCAGGTAGCGGTGCTGGCTCTGCTGCTGGCTGGCCATGCTGAGTCTAAGCCCCATGGAGGCACCCAAACGTTAGATAAAGTTATAGAGGAAATTCTGTCCCAGGTTATTTTTAAAAACAGAGAAGCGTCTAAACAGCAGGTTGCCGGAGGGAGGAGAGTGTAACTGGGAAAGGGTCACCCTATTTTCATCTTTTCCTTATGCTGTTTACCTCCGTGCCAGCTACTGGCAATCATCAGAGGTGTCCCCAAGAGCACACTGGTCAAAACAGTGGAGAAATCAGAACACAGAGCAGTTCCAGTTAAAAGTAGATCTAGTGGGAAATGATGGAGCCAGAATTTAACTGAGTGAGAGGAAAAGGGGGAGATAGGTGACTGGCAGTATAAGTTATCAAAGAAAAGTGTTATTTTTTGTCCTGCTACAGCTCCACAAGAATGCCACAGTCATTTGAATATGCTTACATTTGTTTCATGTTTATTTTTTTTTCTGCAGCCTTCTTTTACCTTCCCCCACTGAGCTGCGTTCAATTTCTATGCTTTTCCTTCAGAGCAGATTATCTGATTTCATACAGATTTAGTTGTACACGGCTCTGAGATCGCATAAAAGTGCCAGCAATATGACAGTGGTTTGCGTAGGCATGAATGCTGTATTATGTGGATAGCCAGCAGCCCGGCCTCATCTTGAATGAATGCAGATTTGTTATGGATAGATGTGTGCTTATTTGCTGAATACTTATGCCCTCGAAGCTCCGGGAGGTTCCAGGAGGCAGTTGTGTTTGCGTGACAATCTTGTTCCCAGGGAAGAATAAAGCGCTTATGCAGAAGCTTTGGCCCCTAGGCTGTCAGATGAGGAGGTTTTTCTTCTTGTCATGTAGATTACACTGAAATCAGGACTGAGCAAACCAAACTCTGAGCAGCAGAAGGCCAGTGTTGTTTTTGGTGATATTTTGTTTTCTCTTTCTGTCTTAAAGAGACCTCTAGCTGGTGAGTGTCCCTCCACCAGTGAAAAACAAGATGACATTGATAACAGGCTTGTGTTAACTTCAGCTGGAGTTTGAGGCACTTCGCTGCAGGGAGGTAGCAAGGTGAGTGCCTGAGCCTGCACATCCTCCTTCTTAGGGGTCTGAGGACACGTGGTCCTACTTGCTTACTCTGGAGGAAGCCCTTGCTGCTCTGCAGCGCCTTGGCCATTTTATACAGATGAGTGGCTCCATTTGTGCACAGAAATTTAGGGATTCCCTTCCACTGGGTCATTTCATTGCCTTGGTGTTGGAAGGTGCATTGTGTCTCAGTCATGTCGCTCAGGGCAGACCAGAGAGACCAAAGGATCCTTGAAAGGGCTGGCACAGGGAGACATTGTCATGGCAGGGCTTGGTAAAGAGTTGGCCTTGAATACAAAGGAATTTCCCTAGTGGAAAGAAATCAAATGTTTCTTACTGGGGTAGCTCAGGAGTTCATTTTTCTGGGCTTGAATTTAAGCCTGTCATTTGTACAGGCAAATGGTAGTTCCTTGTTAGGTGCAAAGCTTGTTGAGTCCCGTTGTGGAGCATCATGTTTCAGACATTGCTTTTTCATTTAATAAATCTTTCCTCACCTCTCATTCCCTATTCCCATCCCCATCCCAGCAGGTACCACTACAGGGAGCAATTAAACAGCAGCTCCTTTCCCATCCCCGCGTCCCGCAGAGCTCGTGAGCTCAGCATGGCTCTGCAGGGATTCCCACTCAGCCTGCCTTGTGCTGCAGGGTGAGGGGCTATCAGCAGTAGGGCTTTTGAGCTGGTTTTGTTTTCCACCTCATCAAGATTCACTCTGACAGAAGATTTACATTTGCCAAAGGTCTGGGAAAATCAAAATCTAACACCCCTCATGAAAAGAAATGTTCCCCTTCTTTTTTTTTTTTTTTTTTTCTGTAGAAATATAAACAAAATAAAATGACGTAATGCTTCTCCATTATCCACAACCCTGTTTAAAGCAAACACAGTCTTCTCCAGTCAATGTCTGTGTAGAAAAAGGCCACAGAGAATTGGCTTTTACAGCAGACATAAAAGGTGTACCCTGCAAGTGGAGATGGCGTTTGATCTGTCTGGATCTACTGTGCAACTAGTGAGACAGCTTAATGGGAAAAGATTGCCATCCCAGAGAGCTCTGGGCTCCTGACCCAGATCAAGCTCACCTCAGCTCTGGAGAGAAACTGCAGTGTCCTCTTACACAGCTGCAGGGAGGGAGGTGGTGCTGATCCCCTCTTGCTGAAGGGTTGCAAGAGTGTGAGGACAGGGTTGTGAAGCACGATAGGGGAGACCTCAGGGGCTCTGCTGCCCCATGTCAGGGGAAGATGTGGGACGTACTCAGCAGGAGGGAGCCCATTGCCATGAAGAAGGGAGCAAAAAGACCTGAACAGGTTCATTTTCTAAGCCACATAACTCTTCCTCTAGGAAAAACATTGAAGTAGCAAGGGAAAAAACAACCCGAAGTGTCCACCACCGTCCCCATACATGCAGCTGTTGTCTGAAGCCTTCTGCCTTTCCACTTTCCAAGAAGAAAATAGATCTGGGGAGATTTTTTCTTGCTCATGCAATGTCACCTGGTAGTCTAGTGTTACCTTCTGCTTGAAGGGAGTGAACACAGGAGCCTTATCAGTTTTTCAGCCTTTTTCTTCTCCTCCTCCACCTGCCCTCACACCCCCATTCCTGGGGCTGGCCACAGTGAGAGAATCAGAACTTGCTGCAGTTTGTACAGTGCTCTTGCTGGCACTTTGTACAGGCTTTGAAATCAGGGCACCTGTGAAAGCCCTAAGCAGACTACAGTGGCACATGAGTAATAAGGAATGCTAATGATCACAGCTCTGTCATTTATAGACAGTGAAAAATCGGAACAAACACTGAGCAGCAGCTTCTGAGACTTCCAGCACAACTCTTTGGAGAGAAAACTGATGGAGCTGAGCAGCTTCCCTGCCCTAGATCCAGAGAAGGATTGCTGAACACTGCAGCCCCATGCCAGGCATTCAGCTGCAGTGCCCATAAAATATGCTTCAACTCGATGCAGTTGGGCACTGCCACTGCTCTAGATCAAATAGATGCCAGATAAATGAGCTCAGCATGGCACTGGATGAGTGCTGCAGAGCCCACACAGGCAGATATATTCTCCAATGGTCAGCATGGGCTTGCTTGTGCATCCCTGCAGGTACCAATAGCAGATCATGCACCTCCTGCCTGTGACCCTTAAGGCTTAGCCTGGAGGCCAAACCTTTCCTCCCTCCCCTTCCTTTTTCACCTGTGTCAGAGAACTAACTAATTCCAGCAGAACAGTAGGTCCCCATGGTAAATGGGATAAAGGCTGACTTAGCTTGGGAGGTCCGAGTGACATAGATCTTGCAGCTGAGCAGCCTGACCAATCTCTGCCACCAAAATTTGTGTTTCAGGAAAAACAGCTTTAAAAAGAGGCTTGCGGAACTCAGACTTCCTGCGGGAGACAGGATGTTCAGCCAAACATTTCTCTAAGTCTGTTTGTGGCTGTTGGTGCTCCTGCCTGCCCAGGTAGACCCTCCACTTCTGCAGGTCTTTGTTTCACATCTGTATTTTAGAAACTAGTGCTGAATGCAAGGGACTCAACTCCTAAGTGGCTACAAATGATGTAGCTTCTTGAAATCAGACCTAATGCTGCTGGTTTATGCTGCTGGAAGGGCCAGCTTCCCAGGAGATGGATGGATGAGAGTCATACTACACATGGCACTCTGAGTGAACAATGTGGGGCAGGGGACCTCTCCCTCTCCTCTTCTTCAATGCCTCTTCATCAGGTCTGTCAAGAGGAGAATTTTTCCTTGTATGTAGGGTATTCCCAGTGGCCCACACCTATGTAATCCCATCACTGGGTGGCTGCAGTGAACAGTGCTTCAAGCTAGCTGTGAACAACAGGAGGAGGCATTTATCTAGCTGCCATTTAAAGCCGATGTTTCACTGTTCATTATGGCAAATGCATCCAGAGTTTAAAGAAAAGTTGCATTAGCTAAACAGTAAGCTAACAGCTAAGATCTGTGAACCTTGCTGCCTGTAGTCCCCCTGCTCCTTGCTCAGCAGTGAGGTGGTCCAGCAGAAAAAGCCCCCATCAAACATCACGTCGTGAGCCACCATATGGAGCCAGCAGGAAGCTGTGCCACAGCTGCTGGCGGCCACAGCATTCAGCAGAAAGTCATCTTATAGCAAATGATGATGAGACAGGGTCAGGACGTGCACCATTTTTGTAATGTCTCTTGATACTTTCCAGCTTTCCAGCAGCCAGGAAAACAAATTGCCTCCAGGCACAGCAAAGGTCAGGGTTGCCATCAGCTAAGCGAAATCGCTGGCTGTAATAGTCCCATCGACATTTCCCTCTGCAGCAGCTGCTGTCAGCGCAAGGTGCTTTCATTACCTGTGGGCTGGGCTTTCATGGGAACATTTTGTATTTCATTTCAGTGAGAGGCACTTCTCACCTGTCATGTTCCTGGTGAGCTGGTGCCCACTGTGCAGCAAGGACAGAGAAAGAGATGCTCAGAGAGATAATGTGCATTACAGAGAGGTGCTGGAAGTGGCCAGATGGGCCACAGCTTGCGGAGTGGCAGGAGGGGAGTCCAAATGGTCCCAAGACTGGTGAAAAACACAGGTGTCCCTCTGACAGGCACTAGCCAGAGGATCCTTCTCCCTCTGCACTGCTTCCTATTTCTCCTTCTCCCCAGGGCTGTATGTCATGGTTTTGGTCATCATGGACTGTGCAGCTCAGACTTCTCAGCTGAACCCAGGGGCAGATTTTCTCAGACTTCAGCAGGGGCAGGTTTCTACCCCTTGGCCTTTGGAAGACCACAGGCAGCAATGATTTATTTTGAGAGCAAACTATTCCTCCTTATGCCTGCATTCTCATCAGGATATTGGCCTTAGGGTGTGTAGACATGGACCATGGCACAGCCAGGGCTGGATGGGCTGTGAAGACCGTGATGCTCCTTGGGGCTTGCAGCATGGTCATGGGGAACCACCCACTCTGTGTGCCCTGGGTGATGACAGGAAGTTTACCCATGAAATGGGGAGCTGGGAAACACAAGCTATTTCCCATTTTCCCTTGATGGCTAGGCTTTGTTGAATGACTTGATTTCTCTGTCTGCAGTCAAGCAGCCTGGAGTGTTATTTTGTGCTGAATGCTGTGCAGTGACTTGCATCAGGGCTAAGTACAAGCTGGGTACTGCTGCTCTGAGCTGGTGGTTTGTTGCCTGATTTAAACAGCCACAAAAAGTGCAGGGCTGGCATTAGTCCCCACAGTCCCTGCCACTTTGGAAAGCAGCCATCTGTGGGTACAAGCTGGGTAACTGCAAACCAGTGATTTACTCTGTGCAATGAGATCTCCTTTTACCTTTCACATGCTGTTAGAGAAAACATACTTGTCCAGTTATCCCTAAGTGTGGGACTCCTTTAATGTCAAATGTGAATTTCTTAATAAATAAAATGGCCAGCGAGTTGCAGTTGTGTATTTAGCGTCTAACTGAAACATGGCATCCAAAAATCCTTTTTTGCATTTCTCCCTGCATCATCTTTCTTCCCTCCCTGACATACTCCCTTACCTGCCCTCTCTGCTGTGCTCTCTTTCAAGTCCTTTCTTCTGATATCTTCACCAACTAATTACAGAAATAGCCCTGAGAGGCATCATGGCTCTCAGCTACGCGTTACAGCCGTGAAAATTCGCTTTGACGTTCAGACAGCCGTGATTTCTTCCTGCTTGCAGTGAGATTCAGTGAGTTGGAGAAGAGGAAATTGCTTGCATTACACAGCAGTGGCAGTGGACTAGCATGAGCCTTGTGCTGCAATGTGAACGGTTTTATGGCTTGATTTGGTGGCTGGAGCAATCATAATCTGGATGGGGATGAGCAGGCAGGGAAGCTGAGTGCTGGCTTTGGAAAAGGTGGTCCTGGAGCGTTCGTGGGATACAAGCTGTACCTACGGCTTCCAGCCGCCCTAGACGAGGCGTCTTCTCTGGGAGAGGGGCCAAGCAGCTCATGAACTCGCTCGACCCGCAGCCATCTGAACCGCAGCACTGAAAACTCATAGCCCCTAGTCTAGGTCAAAAGGAGATGATAGTGATTGCACGTAATCACCTTCATTTGAATGCAACTCGTTGGTCCATTTTATTTGAGGAAGGATCATAATTGCCCCGTTTGAATGCAGAAGCTCAGAAATTGCTTCTTAGCCATGGCCATAATTCACCTGTCATTAGAAACCTCAGGAGAACAGCATTACCTCTGTGCCTGCAGATGAAAGCTGTGCACACACATATGTGTGCCCACACACTATCGTACCCATGGTCAGAGAATATTAGCAGGCTCACAAAAGCCAACACTCAAAACGGAGGCAATGCCAGAATTAAACCTGCCCAGGCAACTTCCTTTGGGGGTTCATGCACCTTTAATTACACACTCTTATTTTTTATGACTCCTTTCACAGCTCTGGATAGAAAGTGTCCATTTAATAAGCAGCTGTTCAATATGTAGTTTAACCATCACTGCTGAAGATACATTCCCTTCCCTCAGTACTGAGAGTTAATCAAACCCTACTTTGAAGACAGAATGAATAATTTCTACTTGTTCTACTTGTTTTTATTATTATTAATTTATTTATTTATTTATTAGTTCTTGTCACTGTTGTAACCAAACACTTCTCTCTTTACTTTGTTGTCGGATGATGTGATGAATTGAACTGGGGTGCTATTTTCCACTCTTTGGAGCAAAGGACCTGAGCAAGCAAGAAGAGAAAGTCAAAATGTTCTGCTAGTTTTGGATGCCTTTGGATAGTGAGGTATAACTAGGACACCTTGTAAGGCAGGGCAAGTTGTGCTCACAGTATGGCACCACTGTTGTCTGCAGCTGCTTTTTGTGTGCTTCTGCCAACCAGACCCTCAGGTAATGAACTAGGGAGCCAAAAAACAGCTATGTACATAAAGACTGCTTTAAGTACCTGCACAACATTCAATGCTCTTTTGTGCTTGCAATCACAGCCTTTGTTCTCTGCAAATATTCCAACTTTTTCAAATAAAAGAAGAATGAAGGGGCATAAGAGACCTCATACATAATCCTTAGTGAGTTGAAAAATTTAAATTTAATTCCCTAGCTAAGGACTATACTGTAATGGTGCTTAGAAGGTTGCATAGGCACCTTCAATTCTAACATTTTCTGTGCTTTGCATGCTTGGATTTGAAACAAGAAGAATGTTGTTTGCAAATGGGTGTACACATGAGCATGCAAGTATGAGTGCCATTTCCTAAGTATAAAACCTAAGTATAAAAAGTAGCTGAAAACAAGATTTCTGTCATGTAGCAAAATAGTACCACATATGAACCATCAAAAGATTTGGAGCATTTCGGTTGTGCAAGGTGCACACCTGACCCCCGATTTAATGGAGTATCTGATAGCAGAAGCAGATTGTCATCATCAGTTTAAATTCTCTGTACGGAAGAAGACACACTCATTTTGCCAACATCTGTGCACAGATCTTTGCCTGCATCAGTGCACTAGTTGCATTTGGTGGTATGGGCTCCTCTTTGAGGTTCTCAAGGTCACGTGTTCTGCTAGGCGCAATCCCTTCTGACCATGCTGCCAGTGAAAGACAGAAAATTGTATATCCTCTTAGTCTGCTGTGTCAGCAAAAGGGAAGGCAAGAAAAAGGCAAGTACATGAGACTGGGAGTTTTCTAAGTGCAACTGACTGTGGCAAGGGACCTGTGACTTGAACTGCTTTATTCTCCATTTGGGACTTGCTGATTATTTGTCAAAAACATGTAGTACTGGAAATTTGATTTAAATGCATGTTATTGCAGGCTGTAATGTTAGTTTTGTGTGGATAAGAGCCTCAATAAACTGCACTAATGACCAGAAGTTCCAGGGCAGATTGATCCGTTTGTGAAATAGCCAAATATACATGGGAAAATATACAGTGACCCTAAGAAAGACTGAAGCTGATGTATTAGATTTGGAATTAATTTGAATACTTTTTTGGTGTTGTTTAATGTGTTTTTCATCATACTTGACAGTGAGCCAGTGGATCTACTGAAGCACAAGGAGAGTCTGAAACCCCACGATTCCAATCCTGATTTTCAGTCCCTGACAGAGAATGGGACATTTGATGGAAACATTCAGGGGTGTTCAGCAATTAAGTTTTTATGAGTGAGTTTCAAACAATCTAATCTGTTCATCTAGTAAAGCAAAAGTTGACAGACCTTGTCAGGCCTATGTTATGATTAATCTGCTAAACGGTTTTCATGGTTATGAGATATTTTCAAGGGAAGAGTAAAAGCCTCACAGAGGATAATTCTGGAATCACTTTCTTCCCTTTCACCTGTAGTTCCCCTTGCATGTCTCAGTTATTATTTGTTGTTATTTCCACAGGCTGGAGGCTGTTCTTGGTTCCATGTAGAAGTAGTGGCGACTGGAGCTAAAACTCCAGTTATGTAGATGGAGAGATGGGAGGAAGCACAAAATAGTGACAGATGACAGGGATACAAGCGGTGGGACTTTATGATCACATTGTCTTTCATGGGACCATCCTGCTGGCTCCAGTAGAAGTGTTTGTCATCTTCCAGGGGTATCACTGAAGGAGCATGTTTGAACCAAGAAGGTGGTTGCTGCTTGGAGGACATATGTGAAGAGATGGGGAAGTCAGGACAAGAGACGGTTGTGGGAAGTGTGCATGGTACTGAGATGCCACTGAATCTTGCTGGCATCACAACTCAGAGAGGTCTTGTGAGAAAGGGGCTGAGACAGGACATGGCAGGAGGCTTGAGCAGAAATGTGACCAGGATGAAATGTGAAATGTTTGTCTACTTGTAACTTTAGTCCATTATGGAAAATTATGTTGCCTAAGGAGATGAGGACAGCATCATTTGATGCCAAGGGATTTGCTGCATGGTGTTAAATAAACCACTTTTCTGTTGTACAGTGAGTTATCCGGTGCTTTTTTGCCTGAGGTCACCCAAGGTAACTTGGAGATTCTTCTAGTGAACAGCTGATTCTGTTGAAACAGACCAGGCTTTGTGTCCCTGTTTACTCCACCTCCACTCTCTTTCAGCCATTTAAGTTTTAAATTACTGCCTGGTTTGTGAATCTCATGATGTTCTTGGAGACGTGCTTACTGTGGAAAGTAAAACTGCAAGAGAAGTATTTTTCAAGGAAGCTGTCATAAACCCCCAGGACCCATTTTACACAGTGACTGTGTCTCCCACAAGAAGTCATCTCTCCTGGCTGCTTTGCAAGAAGTGTGGGCAAGCATGAAGATGAAGGGGACCACAGTGCTACTGGCAATTATTAGGATGTCACAGAACTGGGAGAGGCATGAATCTGAATGGTATTGTCAGGTTTGCCCATTTCCCGCTGAAGGGTTTTGGAGTTTGGTTGGGAAGAGCATCCAAAGCTTCCTTTGTGCCCTACAGCAGTCCAGACACCCACAGCTGGCTCCCAAGTTTACCCTGGCTTCAGGCACATGGTGAGACTCTCCTGGAGAAGCCATGGTTTTCCATGTGTCTCACTGAGGTTGTCCCAGTGCTACTGTCCTGCTGCATTGAGTTCAGACTGCTAAGTTTTAAATCTCAAACATGAATGAATTTTCAGCTGTTTGTACTGCATTGGCTTTGAGTCTTCAGTGTGCAGGTCTTGCAGGAAGTGTCTGCTGTATCTTTGGTTTGACAAAGCCAGTGAACTGCAGACAAATGTTTGAGGAAAAAAAAAAAAACAAAACAGTGATGCTCTGGAAGTGTCTAAGGGAAAGAAAGAAAATCCTGTGTTTTTATGTTTATATTTCAGTCAAACTCAACCTCTTTACAATACTAGTACTTGAAATAGATCCTTAGGTAACCCTAACCTGCAGATAATTTGCATATTTTGAAACAAGGTATGATAAAAATCTCGGAGGTGAAAAACTCAGAGAAAAAGGAGGAGGCTATGGGATAATTTTTGAGTAAACTCCCTAGCGTTTCCTCCGCTCATATAGAACACACATTGCTGCTGAATCATGGTAAGAAGAATATTCATTTTATGTTATTAATGATAATCACTGGATATGCATATGAAAGTGCAGGTTATCACTGCAAATTTGAAGCACCTTTGATCTCACTTTCAAATTTATTTTGATATGTATGTATATTTTTTTAAATAAGCTGTTTCTCCCCAGCCTAGCTCAGAAATATAAGTTTTGGAAAGTTTTGTATGGGGTGCCTATCTCAGCTTCAACAGAACTCTTCAATCTTCTGTGGCACTGAACTGAAAGGATTAACGAAAACATATCTTCTGGATTTTCAGTTATTTTACTCCTTCATTTTTAATTCTAAATTCCAGTTTGAATTAATAGTACTAAAACCCTTGGAACTCACCACCTGTTGCCCAATTAATTAATGATAATTTTCCATGAACCAGATATCTCCATGGATTAAGTTTTAAACCATTAGTGAGCTTACTGGGAATCTTGTGATCAGCAGGGTGCCTCCCCAAGCCACAGCTACTGGAGACATGCCATTACACGAGAGCCTCTGCTCTTCTTAAAAATAAAATTGAACAAAAAATAAGGTCTGAACTTCTCAGGCTGTAACAATAACCTTGAAAGACTGATTCAGCCATGTGCTGGTTCTCACAGCTCATAAGGGATATAAAAAGAGACTTGCATTTATTCAGAAGTTTCATTGTTTTTACAATTGATTTTGTGATTCCTGGGTATTTAACTTCTGATTTTTGAATTCCTCCAACTGGCAATCTCAAGACTTATTCAATTCTTTGGTCATGGTGCTCTTCCAACACAGGCTGCTAATACCTTGTGCAAAAGGACATTAGGCAATGCAGAAAGGAATGGGAGATCTCAGTCCAAGTCTTAACTGCGTGGTATCCATTTATACTTTATAACCCAGAAGTTTCTGTTCACACTGAAAAGGCAGAAAGTCCTGGCTATTTACAGGACAGGAGGAAAAACAAAAAAAAGAAATGAAGGACTCCTCAGCTACAAATTAGCTCATCTCCATACCAAACTCAGGAATGATAATTTGATTTGCATCTGTTGAGAAGCCTGCTTGTGGCCCTCACTGCAGTTGGTCCACCTTTTTTTTTTTTTTTCACTTGAACTGAGAAAAAAAGTCTGTTACAAAGAGTAGTTATCAAACCTGATATTTCAGGAGCGCTGGCTTTTCCACCTCATAACTGCACCTACGTATTTTCAAAAGTGGCATGTTTCAAGGCTAAACACTGCCTATGATTTCATAAAGGCTTGTAATATGGTGGCAGCTTTATGTGCAAAGATTTGCAGTTAATTGCAGGAAATCTGAGTGTAATGTCAAGGCTAAAGAATCAGGTACAAGTGATTTATGCTTTTAAAATCTCCCTATAAACATTAATTCAAACATCTTACTCTTGATTCTCCTGTCACTTACAGAGGTGTAAACCAGGAGTGACTTTATTGAAGGTGTGAATGCAAAAATGGTGTAAAGCAATTTCCTTAAAGATGATTTGCTTTAGCAGAATCCTTGCTGGAACTCTTTATGACTGGAAATAAGCCTTATCACTTAGTGGCTAATATTGAAACCTCCCCCAATGTGTTTGTATTTATTTGATGACATCCCTTCAGACAGCTGTGGTTTATTGAGGGTCTCTGACAGAGCTAATATGTATGTTTGGGACAAGGATTTTTGAATCAAGCATGAAAATGCCAGCTTTCTCTGTAGAAGACCTGTTAGGGAAAACATCAAGGGGCCATTTAGTGTTATTGATATTAATTTAACCAAAGACGCTTGTCACTGAAGTGAAAACAGAACTGAAATGTAAAATGAAACATAAAGTATTCTGCTAAAATAAAAGACATCTCTAAACTGTGGGGCCTGCCACAGTATTGATGTGTATTCATGTTTTAGTGCTCCTATGTACAACTCCACAAGCAGTAAAGCATTCATTTCAATATGTGAGTTCTGGCCTACTATTTGTTGCAGTGATGTCAAGAGAAGGGGAGGCAGATTCATGTTGTCTCAAAAGAGATATTTTAGCTGATCAAACCCATCAGAATTCCCAGCCAGGAGAGTTTCTGTCTTCCCATCTTCCAAAATGTATGAACAAATTACCAGCACACAATTTACTTGCAGGTTGCTGCTCTCTGTTGTGTTAGAATCTGCCATTGACTCTGTTGTGTGCATAACCGGCACATGGAGCAACTTAGGAGTTCTCTGTAGTGGAATTGATATCTCCGTGCAGAATATTATTATCTAACCTTGTCATTTAAGATTCAGAGAAATCATCTGACTATGAGGCTTACTTCTTAAGGTCAGAAGGACAATCCAGAGCAATGTATGCATGAGATACTTTTTCATTACTTGACTGGTAAACACTGTCATTTTGTTTACAAATGCGATCATTTAGTGAGCTTGACGTTTATTTTAGGATGCTACTTTAGAGACAACTTTTGCAGGTGCCTCAGAAGAAGGAAGTATGTGGAGATTCTGAAAGAACTAAACGGCACACCATAATCAAAGTTGATACACGCAGAGTTGCATGCTGTTTACATGTAGAGACTGTGATATTCACTAGAATACAAGTGTGACTGAGTAAAGAATACAAGGAAATTCTGTTTTTTTTCTTAATAGGCAATACCTTACTATTGCCTAGTGCTAGCACAACAAAATGGGAATATGGAGGAAAGGATAAATCCTGCTTTACTACATAATTCAACCAGTTTAGTCTGATGGATAGTTCAGTGGATGAGCCTTCTGCTGCGTGCTGTTGAAAGGCTTGGATATCATAGGTGATTAGCAGTGTGTAAGTTCAAAACATTTTGGAAAGACGTCAGGCCATTATTTTGTCTGAGTTACACCTCTGTCATTTTCTCTGAGTGTTTCAGTGACAGCTGATCACCAAGTACCATCTCTTGTGTCACTGAAATGTCTTGTTTTCTCTTTGAGATACAACCTCTTTGCTCATGAGCCATAGTAAGAGTGTCAGTAGAAAGGATGGGCACAACAGAGAAATGCTTTGTAAACTTCATGAGGAGCATGCGGCTTTTTTGCCCCTCAAATTACCTGTGACTCTTCATTTAGAACCTAAGGCATTGTAGCAGAAGGAAATCCTTATAACAGTAGTATTAATAAATATTCAGGATAAGCCTGGTGACAGAAAGAATTTTGAAGCTAATCTCAGGAACCAGAGACCTACTGGCATAGCGGAGAGACAGGGAGGCTCCGGGACCTCTGGTGGTACTGATGTGGGCTCTCACACCCCTGTGTGCATTCCTGTCATGAAGGAGAGTTCTCCAGAGGCACCACTGATGTCAAAGGAGATCCTGCTAGAACTATGAACATAAGGAGGTGCTGGGTGAATCCATGAACAATGGTTCTCTGAAGAGGCTATGGAGTTGAGGGCTTGTTGCAAGGGAGGAAAGGTGTCTGAGGAGCTGGATGAAGATTGCTGCAGCACTGATGCTGCCATCTGACAGGTGAGATAGGAAATGAAGCTGTGACTGGCTGAGTATTGATTTTCACTTTTTATTAATATTAAATATCACTATGAGATTTTTTTAAAATGTGAGTTGATTAACTATGTTCTCTTCATACATAATTTTTCCTCTATGGTTTCAAACAAAAGTGTTATCCTTAGTTCTTCATCTTAAAATTGCTCCTGCATAAAATTGTTTTTGCAAATTGGTGGAAGCAGTTGTGTTTTAAAGCAAATGTGTGATTCTTACATACACGTACAGAAAAAATTTCAGTTACTGTGAGCTGGTGCAATTTGACTTACCTTATCTGAGACCTTGGTCTCCAGCTATAAAATTGCCTCTCAGGACCTCAGGCCAACAGGATTTCTTTTCAAGCCTTGCATTAAAATCCACTTTTTCCTGGGTTCCTGCAAGCCCTGCTCTCTCCCCAGGGATATGCTCACCAGTGAATGACACCACTCTTTTACCGCTAAGCAGGATATAAACAAGATGGAGACTTCTCCTGCTAAACCAGGGCACTTCAGACAGACCTCGCTCAATGTACTGGCCAAGTCCTCCAGGTGCCCATCAGTTCCCTACCCTTTAATGCTGCCTGTGTGGAAACAACATTATGCTGGACGAACAGCTTTCAGGACATGAGGATCTTCTTTTACTTCTCTGTGAAGCAAGAAGCATTTTTTCTGCTTTGATAACTAAGGATATATCTGTTACTGCACATGCAGGTATGTTGCTGTTGCTCTGTTTCCAGTGCATTACCATAATGTCTCCTGTATTGTTGATGCAGCAGAGCAAAACCCGCTTGTCCCATTTATGGTAGAATAAGAACTAGAACATGTGGGGTTGAGGGTACTTTTTAAAAATGAGCGAACACAGAACTGGATGCCAGGCACACCTGTGCCCAGTTGCTGATGCCTCAGAAGGTCTTGAGAAAGTCATCAAGTCTACATCTGCTCTCCCTCTGCACATACGGAGACTGCACCAGTTCTGTCCCTAATGGGGGAACGCTGTGGGCTAATTAATAAATATTTGTAAAGTGCTTTGAAGATGAAGCCTGCTACATCTTATAATTATCTGATACAAGCCGGATCCCAGGGGAGCACTCCAGATGGCTGCTGCTCCATCCATCACCCTTGCTTCTGAGGCTGGTATGGGCAGTGATCCTCAGCTTCTCCAGTGCAGCAGATGGGGAGGCCCCAGGTGACACCCATGACATTTTCTTGGAAATGAGATTTTACTTTTTAAATGAAAAACGTTTTGTTATCTCTGCAAAACTGGATGTTTGGCATCTGTCTGTTTCCCTTTGATTTGCACTGCCTTGATTTTTTCGTTTGCAGCCGGACTATCAGGCTGAAAGGAGCACAGCTGAGGGGGCAGTTGGAAGAAAAACAGTGCCTACCCCAGCCTTGCTTCTCCCACTATGGAGGACTTATGGAGAGCTGATCTCCTCAGCTGCCTTGTTGCAAAAAGCCAGGAGGGATTTCAGGGTACTTCACATGATTTTCTTACTGACAGCATCTGTTCTGTGGTATTTAAAGTGGAATAAAAATCTGCTGGTTCAGAATGTGTCTTCTACTACACAACAAGCTGCCCTGATCACATGGAACCAGGCTCAGGTTTCTCTTTCTGGACTCCATGTTATTTCTTCTGCCATACAAAGGCCTTTCACCATAACTGCAGTTGCTACAGCATTTTTTTTTTTTTTGCCGTAACTTAAAAAAAAGTCTCTAAGTGAACTATCTATGATGCCCAGAAGGAAAGGAATCAGATTGCACAAAATCTGAGAGACTGTACTCTGTGATCAATGTGTTTTGTAAGAAAGGCATTCAGGTAACACGGAGAAAAGTTGGAAAAGGGTTCTAAAAAAAGCCTAGAGGGTGATTAGAGAAAACTGCCTCTCTGGGAGCTTAATCTGTTCAGTTTTTCCAGAGAGAAGGCTAAAATGTGGCTTGAGCAGTCTGATCATGGCACTCATTTAATTTTCAGTCTCTGCAGTACAGATGTCCACACAGGTATCTGTCTCAGGGCTGAGATGAACCACATTGGAAGAGGGCCTATTTCTCATCTTGACAATGCAAGTGGCTCAAGCAGATGCAGACCTGTGGTCTGGTCCACATTCTGTGGGTGGGCAGTCCATAGGACAAAAAGTACTGAGGACTGGAAGTTAAAATTTGTTTGCTTTGTACTGGAAACATTAAGTAGGTTTATTGCAATTAAAGTAATTAAAAATAGGAGTGATATAGAAGCAATATGGTGAATTCTGTCTCATATTGTAATTTGGAAAATTTAGGCAAGATCTTTGTCTTTTGCTGCTGAGTCTATTCACAGAACAAGTCCTCTGGCTGGTGATAAATCAGAGATCAGCTTATATTACTTGGATGGACATTTCAGGCCACATCAATCCTTGTGCTGTTATTTCCTGTGGAAAGATCCCCAATCTTAAAGTGACAATCAGAAAGCATCAAAATTCACATGGCTTCCTACCAAAACCGTGGGTCTACAAGCTGCAAACGCTAGTAAGAAATGATGCATCAGTACAGATCATCTGAACATGTTTGCAGAGAAAAATGGGTGGGACTGGGAAGCTGTTTTCTTCAGTACGAAAGGAGCTGACATGAACAGGACTCATTAGCTCTGGGAGATGTGCCCTTCCTAGCAACCTCAGGCTTGAAGGGAGCACACTGGGTTTTACTGTCTTTCTGTGCTTTTCTCCTGCATGGCCCCACATACTCAAATGGGCTGAAACACAGAATCTGACCCTTGGAAATGTAGAACAACAGTTAAAATAATCAGAGACACAAGAGATCCAGCTCGTGGATCAGAGAACAGAGGGCTAGTGAGAGCAAAGATCAAACCTGAGGAAAGTAGTACTCTGGGAGTGAAATAAGAAAAGAGCGGGGTCCAGACACTGGAATTCACCAGAGAATGATGGGGCAGCAGTGGTACCCTTTTTCCCTCCTGCATCAAACATGGGCATGGCTTCCCTTTCAAGCTGAGAATTTGCATCTTGTCTCTTAGTGGCCCTCGAAGACAGTCTCTTCTCCTGTTGCTGTTTAAGGGGCTCAGCAGGCCCTTTTTCCACAAGTTATGCTTTGCATTTAGGTAGGTCTTCATGTAAACAGGCACAAACACCTCATTATCCTCTGCTAGGGCTCTCATTATAGCTCTCTCTCGTGCAGCCTGCAGGAAGGTTAGGCTGCCTGATTTACAGGGTCTGCCACTTCTTGTCCTGACCAGTATTGTCTCATTATTTCCATGTGCTTACTTGGGCTTAACCCATTGTTCACTGCCTTGGATAGCTTGGAAAAATTTCCGTTCTCCACATGTGAAGCTGTCAGAATACACTATTGAATTATTTATGACATACTATGTGTATAAGTGTATGTATGTAAATTTATGTTCAGCTATGTGTGTACATACAGAGTCCCTTTTGGTCATACACTTGCGTAAATGTTTTGACCTGAAGAAGTAAAAAAAAAATGCCTGGTGCAAAACTGTTCCCTGATAAATTTCAGACAATCCCTCTGTTGCCAGGACTGATTTTGTGTATGTGTTATTAGTTTCTCCTCGCAGACCAAATCTTTCCTCCTGAACCCTCTGTCCTTCCCATATCGCTCTATGCTTCCAAGTGAGGCTGTTAATTTTCACATTTCTTTCATTACAGAGCCCGCCTATCTGCCATACACTATACCCAGTATTTCAGGTTTTCTGGCTTTTATCATCCTTTCCAACATCTGCTGCAGACAATTCATGTGTTTACTTTAGTGTGCTATCTGTGGCCCTCTTTCTTTGTTAATTTTATGTTCACAGGCCACAGTAATGCAATTAATACTAGATCCTAGCTATGCTGATACAACTCCTTGTTGCTCCATCTTCTTTCTTGACCTAGTAAGTGTTCTTGTCAGAAATACATTAGTGAGTCAGTTGAGATGCAAGTGATGGGGAGCCATCATCTGAAGGCATGGACTCTAACTTTATTATTCACATACTAAAGCTGTGCTTGAGGCTATACGTAATAAAGAAGCTCCAGTGACTCTCTTCATGAAAGACCTAGGCTGGAAGTAGTTTTGGTACCAATGCCTTTTTTTTTTTGCTTTCCCCCAAAGCTCCGTAGCAGAGACACAAGGCTCCAGCTTCAGAAGCGAAGAGAAACATTTTCTGCAGCTGCCTCTTCTCATTACAACCTTAAAGCTGTCAGAGAAAGAGATTAAGGCTATGCCATTTTCAGTTTTTGTTACTGTCTTTGTCAAGAAAATGAATTGTCAGAAAATCTCAGGGCCTGATCCGTTCTCATTAGGTATGTTTCTCAGCCTGAGACTTGGAGGAGTTGAAATGAGAACAGAAATTGATTCAGAATGAGCATGTTCCCATGTGTGGCTTACCATAGTGACAGCCTGTGTACTTCCAATTCCTGATCCTGCTGGATCTTAGAGCTGTGCTTGGGAAAGAGAAGGTACCCATTCTGGGTTCAGGAGTGTCCAAGTATTCCTAAGGGCAAGACAAAAATTAATTAAATCAGTGTACAAACAATTAAGTAAAAGACGACACCATGAATGAGTGTTTGCCTCATTTGCATATAAACAATGCCTACCTGAGTGTGTGAACAGAGATATCAAAGCACATCATTAAGCAATTCCTCTGAAAATGCAGTAGCCAGATAACGTGAGGTTTTAGTCATCACTAAATGAAGATGAGAGTGTTGTCTGCAATGTCATCAGCTCCTGGTACAAAAAGTAATTCTTAAAACTCTGAAGGCCACTTCTGCTTGGAAAAAGCATGTACCTCTCCAACAGAACTTGTGTGTGGGAGAAGCTATCAGAAGCCTAGAAACCTCCAACCCTACCTCTCAGGACCTGGTATACCAGCTTTCATGTCTAAGAGGTTATTTCCATTGTTGCAGGACTGTAAACTAATTTCTTACTGCAGAGGGCTGGCACTAGTCTGGAAATCTCTACACATGAAAGAAACTGCCACACACCCCTTAGGAATCCTTCCAAATGGAGCAGTACTAGGTCTTCAGTCATCCATTTTCAGTACTCTAATTGCAACAACAACCAGATAGGTGGACATAAACAAGCGTTAATAACTCTGGTTTTCTAAATCCTTAATCTGAATGCATGCTGGAGCCTCACAGATCTCAGTCATGGCAGCTAGCATGATATAAGTTCACATGCTTTTTTGAGATATTAACACATGGATGCCTGCAATAAAATGTCAGCTCAAAATTACATCCCACAGATCAACACAAAGCTGTATAATTTCTTATTATTTCTACAGAGTGACCAGAATATCTTATATTTTTCTCAAAAGTTAGTACAACATTCTGTATGTACCTCTATCTTGTATTTTACTTGCATCCTGATTAGGGTCTTTATACTCCATTTCATGGTGCTGTTAGCACATGAAAGCTGGTATAAACCATTCATCTATTGTTAAAAGTTCTCTAAGGCCTGTTGTGGTTAATGCCTTAGTAAAGCCTTTATCTGAGCAGTACAGGGACTGATTAATGCTCAGTGCGGCCACTGAACCTTCTAGCTTTCACAGAATTGCTGATGCTCTGCTTCTACAGATTGTTGCAAATTGAGCAAGTAAGAAAGAAATCTCAACTCTTTCTTTTTTTCTTTTTTTCTTTTAATTCATGGCTTTTATTTTTTCCCCACAAGTTCATCATTTTTTAGGAATTAATG
>VXAV01002410.1:457662-469149 GCA_013399715.1 Alectura lathami | reverse complement strand
TTTCTTTTTTTCTTTTTTTCTTTTTTTCTTTTTTTTTTTTTTTTAACCCAAGCCTTTTGCTAACACTATCCTTATAGTAGGACTAGCCAGAAGCACTGCAAACATAGGTACACTAAACCTAATTAATCAGGTTCCTGAGCCTCATCTAACATTAATATTTCGGAGCTCACCAGTAAACCAGATCCTACAGGTCTATGAACAATCCATGTTTGAACAACTTTCAAGTAATCTATTCAAGAAAGTAAACCAGAAACTAACCCTGTAGAGCAGGTATCACCTGTTAATTTTAGCAAATAGGAAGGAACATACTTTTTATTTTGCTAATGCTCTTTTCGCTATCATAGGCGATGTTAAAGCCTTGAAAGCAAGAGGTTAAAAAAACATTGGTTTATTGCTGGATCTTCAAGTCCAATAGACTGAAATTGAGGGCACTCCATCAAGGGGATTTTTTAGTGTGTCCCTATTGATCATCTGACCTTTGATACATTTTAAGCAAAGTTGAAGATTAGAGCCAAGGTTTACTTACGGACGGATAACCAAAGAAGGATGAAAATCCTCTTAATCTTTTAGCCTTTGCAAACATCATCCCCCATTCTTGGTGCATATACTGAAAAAAAAGTGCAACACAAAACTGAACTCCTTATTCTGTAATTTTTGAGAGTTCAGGCCTTAGCCTAGGTTATGTAATTTTGAAATGAGCACCAAAATGTCAAAGTATCACTTAGGACCTTCGGATACAAGTGTTCATCCTAGTGCAGAGGAGTCAAGAAGATCCATCAAGAAATCAACAATTGTATACCCTTACATTTTCAAATTACATACTTAGTTTCTACACTAACTGCATTCTTAGATATAATAAAAACATCTGTGCTGTCATCTGAAATTCATTAAACCTTAAGCTCTTGTTTACGATAGTCATGTGTACCATAGATTAACAAGCAGAAATATGGAATCCCTCAAATCTGATTTTCTGTCCCCTCATGTGAGCACTGGCACCTTTATGAGCTAAAAATATAAAACAGGTGATGCTAGCTGCTCTACAATGTTTTACAATATATCACATCTACAATTAATCATGTTTGACAGATGGCAGTTGGTGCCAAAGAGAACCTGACAATAAACCTATGCTTTTGGGTTTATTTACCTTTCTCTATCCTCCTCCTCCCATCCACCATCTCTAATTAAACCTAAAAATGTTAGCTGGGTGTCTGATACCTGAACTGAATATATTGACCTTCTTGACCTGGATTTCAAACTGAGAGAGGCAAAGTAAATTCTATCTCCCTAAACAAGTACTCCAGAAAACTAGCTTTGAAAGACTTTTAGTGAAAAAGGTCAGCAGAGGAATTCAGCAAGTGTGTAAAAATTTGCAAAAGAAGCATTGCACACTACCGCGTGCATATGTATGAATATGTTCCAAAATGTTAAGAAACAGTGGGAGGTAGCCTGCCTAGCAGGAAGAAGCCTTCCCTAGATTTCAGCATGATCTCTTAACTAAGCAATAGCTGAAAACAGTCAGCCAGTACCTTCTCTAGGCATAAGACACCAGTCCTTGCCAACTTCTGCTAAACACATGTTCTGAAAATACAAGGTGAAGCCCAGACTACTCAAGGTTGCTTTTTGTGCACCGACTGCTGTGTTCATTCTTTGCTTGTGCTGTAAGCGCATAAAGGCTACCAGTCCCTGGGCCAGAGGTGAACACAGTGAATGTCCGTGCTGACAGCAGTCCTCTTTCTAGCTTAAGCATACCATGAGATCCCCAATTAGCCATCATTTCCTCTTCTGTTCCAAAAGCTTGTTTCAAAGTCCAAAATACAGTGTAGCCTAAAAAATTGAGGGAGCTATTAGCTGCACCAAACAAAGTATTTTTTTCTGAATTCATGCCCACACAGCTGTCTGTACTTTTAGTCTGGCTGAGATTCAGTGGTTTTACAGGACTACATCTTTGCACCTGTGTTGACTTTCAGCTTCAAAAGCTTAACATACTGCCATGTGGAGAGAAAGTCCTGGCAGAGTGAAGAACAGCAGGTCCTTCCTGTCATCTGATGTGGGGCCTAATGGTCTCAGGAAGGACTTCTGTTTCTGCTGGTGCAACTTTGGCATGGGCGAGACTGCAGTCATGTATGACTGCAAAGAGGAACAGAAACGTTTCAATGAGAAACTCAGGAAAAATTCACAGCCTCAGACTTAATTTCCTTTGATTAATGTATTCTTTGTACTGAAACAATCAATACGCCAGTCTTTAGGGAAAAGAAGGACAATTTTCCCTTCAACAAAAAGACTTAGGAATAAACAATGACAAGTTCAGATTGATTTATCCCATAGAAGAAACATTCCATCTTCCTCTAAATGTTGTCTTGCTTCACTGACAACAAAGTGACAGGTAAGCACGTAATTAATAAAGTTAATAGTTTAGTGCCATTCTTAATATTAGAAATAACTTATTTATAGAGGTGAAATTCTATTTCTCCTATTCCTCCTAATGCAGGTATACATCTTATATACTTGATTTTATAATATTAGACAATTAACAGCCAGTACCATCATACAGTAATATGGTTGTAAACATCTATGTGGAGAGTGTTACGGATATAAACTGCCATGGTGGGGTAGCTGGAGCCTAAGCTAAACACATACACAGAAAGACAATATGAAAAAGAAAAAAGTGTTGGGAACGATATTGCTTTTTCAAATGGAATTAGTGTTATTGTGTATGTGCTATTACTTGCTAATCATAAATGATGATCTTGACAGTACAAAATTCCCATCCTAGAACTGTTTTTGCTGAATTTAAAGAATCCACAGTGCACCAACAGCTCCTCTAGAGCCATTTGTAAGTACTGTATGCTTTACAGCCTTCCTAGTTAGAGTGGCATATGGCTACAGAGCTAGTCCTTCTGAAGAGCCCTATCCTAGATCCAACCACCTTTTTTGGCTAACTCCCAATGGAAAATTGGAGTTCTCCAGTGAGACAAGAAGGATAGCAGACCCAAGCTGTGGATGAACCCAGCTGGAACTAGAACACATCTGAGAGAGAAAGACTCTCTCATGAAGTGCCTTATCAGCTACTCAGCTTCCCTTGGGGTGAAGTTAAATTTTATCACCTGTGTAGAAAATTACCTTGATAGAGTGATCTGGAGAGAGATCTCCCAGGAAACCATGGCCGTAACTCTCAAGAACTGTGAAGATAAAAAAGTAGCATCAAGAATTCCTCCAGGCCCGCGTAGGACTTGAACAGATCCTGGCTAGTAACAGAACTCCCAAAACCCTCAGGAAAAACACCTGCCCCAGTCAGCTCCTGCAGAAAAGAGACCACAGAACACCCTGTCATCTAGGACCAAATCCAGGGGACTTCCCTCCAAGGTCTTTATTTCACTCTGCTGGATGTGACCTACTTAAAACAAGCTCTAGAGAGGAGGAGGGAAAGCTCATGTCAGCCATGCAAATCAGACTGATTTATATTCTGATGCAATCAGCCGCAATCACGAAATCCACTTAGCTGGGTGAGGACTCCAGCTACTTTGTTCAATTACACAATTATCATATTCCATTTAATCCCCAAATCAATTCCTGTATTTAGAATTATTTAAGATGCTTCAGCAATTACACCCAATTAGGTTCTATCAGTAAAGTAAATAAATGCTGTGATGTGCCAATCAGATGGATGCAATGGCAGCTGAAGGAAAAGAAACTCCTAAGTGTTGTGTATCAGGCAAGGATGCAAATGACTGTTTAGGTGTTGCAAAGCGATTTGGTACTGTGTCAGTGAGATGGAAACTACATAAAGCTGAAACTGTTGTTAACTGTTCAATCACTTCAGAGATGTTCCCACATGAAACTACTGCAAAGGTAATGACTAGCCTTTTTTTGGATCTGGTGGCTGTTTCATGATCAGGTACTTCCACCCTGTCTGTAGAGGTGGAGTTTCAGGTTGGTTACAGAGAAGAGGAGGCAATCATTAGCTGGCTGTAGGTATGGGTGAGGAAACCAGTGTCAATGATGCATTCACAGGACTGCTTTGCAGGCTCACTAGCAGCAGGGGGTAGGTCAGCCTTCCCTCCAACCTTGCACAATCTTCCTTCTCCACAGCCAGACTGGGCTGTTCCAGGGATTCCTTGTTCATTCCTGAATTCACTAAGCCTGCAGGTGTGCACAGCCTGTTACCCCCATGAATGTGCTTTGCTATAGGAAGTGCTAACAGTTTTGAAAATGTCAGCTCAGATTTTTTTTTTTATTTTGATATTTTATGCATTTATTGTAGCTTTTACTTTACATTAGCTTGGATATCTGGCTTTCAGGGACAGAAAATGATTTATTTAATGCCATCCCACGCTTCCTGGCAGAGAAACAGGTTTTGAGACAGGTTTTAAAACAGGGACTGTAATGCCAAAGCACAGCTTTCTGCAGCTTGAGCTGAAGAGCAATTCCCTCAGCTGGTAGCATGAGCAGAGTATTATCTCCCACGTCATTTAAAGGAAACATGATATGATGTACAAAGCTGCAATGTTTCCAATGACAAGAAGCTTTGTTTGAAGGAAAGGCTGTTTTATCATCTGTACCCACATTACACTGAGAAACGGTAGACCTAAATGACTGGACAGAAACATTTTTAGCTGCAGAACACCAACACCAAGCAAAATACACTTAATCTATAGAGCTGTTATGGGGGGATAACAGGTGAATTCCACATAAATTCTAGCTGCATTACCCGCAGTAGCCTGTTAGGTTTGGCAGAACCATTACAGCTGATGAGTTTAAAAGGCACTGTGTGGTAGCGTTTGATTCTGGGTATAGATTGCAGAGTGACAGCCTTGTAGATGGGGTCTGGGGCTCTACCCCCACAGGACCCATCAGCAGTGGCCAGTGGTCGGTGCTCTGGCTTGCTCTCAACACTGCTTGGATGGGGATGGGTGCTGGGAGATGAGGCTGCCTGGAGCCCTTTCTAATTAGTCCCACCTACGTGAACTGAGCACTTGATCGTATTTGATGACTGTATTTCTCCTGGAAAAAGCAAAAGAAGCCTAAAACTCTTTTAATTTAAACTGGTATAGGTCAGAAATGACTCACTGGGCTCAGTGGGGTAAATGATATCAGCAATCAACCTTTTCGTACACTGCCCAGAGCACGTAATTAAATAGCTAATGGTTAGTAGGCAATTCTGTTTAATCTGTGTTCCCGTAATTTGAAGTGTTATTGTGGGGGATATTGTCTTTTGCTCTCAGCCTTTCAATTTGTCTTCCTGTTGGAAGTTGAGAGAAGTCCTCAAGTGAATGCTCTACCTGCAGAAGAGTCAGCTTTCTGCCCTTGTTGTCTGTTGGTTCGCAACAGAGCTGCTGAGCAGCCAATGGGAACAGCTGACTCTTTGCCAGAAGCTGTGTGCAAAGATTTGTTCCTGAAAGTTCAAACCCAGATAGAGGGACTTTCAGTTCCTGCACTGAACAGAGGTCTTACCAGAAAGTACATTTTTTTTTTCTGTGGCTTTTGGAGCAATGTCCAAATTTTCTCTGACTGACGAACAATGGAGTTGGAGGCAAGAAAACATAAGGCCAAGTCACTTAAGGGTGAGGATGAGAAGGTATTTTGGTCTTAGATGTTGGTCCAGTGCAGTCAAATCTGTGACAAGACAAGCACCAAGTGTGTTGCTTGGCTGTGGTTTTTGACCTTCGTTAAGCCCTAACACACAACATGGGGTTTGCTACATGAGATATTTTCAAAATGAAGTGTGAATTCATCAGGAGACAAGGAAAGAGAAGTCAGGAAGAAATTAAGGAAACATTTCAAAGACACAGACAGAGCCATAATGATGCAACCAAGGCATCCCAGCTCCCAGCCTGTTTCCGTACCATGACGGGAGATCCTCTGTACGGCAGCACCCTGCCAGCCATTAGCTAGTACCTGTGCATGTCTGATTGGTGCAGTGGACCACTACCCACCAGTGGTAATCTGCTGCTACATTTTCACATCATGAATTTTGGGAAACAAACAGGCAAGTTTTGGGGCAGATTATTTCTCTACAGAGCTCCACGTCTCACAGGGTGAGCAGCTGGAGTGCTAAGAACTTCATGATTTAATGGTCATGGAGGATGGTGATCATTATGGATGATGTACTGGGAAATATATTCTGCAGTCATCCATGTCCCGTGGATGATCTTGCAGTCACTTTGGCATAGTTGTTAAGAACCAGTCCAAATGATATTAATAGAAGTACAATGTTACTGCTTAATGATACTGTGCCATTAAAAAAGCATCAATAATGGCAGGATGGCATTTCATATATAGATAAGCCATTGAGTGTCAACAAACTAATGGGTTATATTTATATCCCCTTATAATAATGTTTATCGATGTGGTTGTGGAAAACAAGGGAGACCATGTTTTATGGGCAGGCCTAATATTAGAACTAATTGGAGTTTGTGAGCCAGAACATCTCCCTGCATTAAATATGTCTGCTGCAGAAATCAGATGCTTTCAAAGGACTTGCTTTCAGGCTGTTGGAAGAAGAGTGCCTTAAAGTAAGAACTGTGGAAATGACTGTCAAATCAAAATAAAACCCATTTTTCCCATGCACATTCTTTCTCAGTTTTGCATTATTTTGTCCTTCTGAAACAATGAGTGAGTCAGAAGTTTCTCAGTGGATTCAGTATTTTGTATGAGCCTGAGCTAAATCATTTTCTCTTTCTTCCCTGCCTGCAAATTGTTATGAAGACCTCTCCTGAAACAATTATAATACCTGTGGACTTAAGGACTTTGTAAAAGAACCTCTTCAGGAAGACTGGCAGGAAAGCACACCGCAGATGTCTCCTCAGATATCCAGCAGTGTCCTGAGCTGGACATACCACTTCTAGCCAGAAATCCTTTCCTACTTTGGCAGGCCTTAATGCTTCAGTCTTCTTTCCAAAGAAGACTGCTGGCATCAGGAAGGATTTCGAGTGAATGACATGAATATGAATAATTTACAGATGCATCAGAGAAGCACGGGGATGACTAGGGCTTGAAAAAAGATAGGCACTTCTTTAGCTAACTACTGCTGAATACGTAAGCCCTGGTCAGCACTTTGGAGAACCCATGTACTTAGGCAGCTAGGAAGCTCTGGTAATATAAAATGAGTGTGCTTTTTGATATTAAGTGTTGGGAAGAGTGTTGTCTGTTCTGGTCTCCAAGGCTTGAATGCCAAATGTCCACCCAAAATGAGCTGTAGGTCAGATGGTCTTGCCCTGAGGTACTGTGTCATCATCTGAAGTCACTCAAAGGCAATGATTTATATGAAATGATAACCTGACTCTATTCTGAGGTATGTGTTTCCATGACAAGAAGTGACCTTGAAAACAGATGTAGTACAAAATCGTCAGAAAAATCTGTGCTATTTGCAGTGCCTGCTCCCTCTGGACAGCCACCAGTGGAAAGGCTCTGGAGACTAGGGCACCCAAGCAAACTTGTCCCAACTGAGGTGCTCTACTTCATGATTTGATGGGGCATCCATGAGCTGTTCTTCATCCTGTGCCTGTTCTGGGGCATGTGCAAATATTGGTCAGGCTTCTCCACTGTTGCTGTCTTTTCATTAGTGGATTGAGTGATTTCAAAGTAAGGAGGAAACTCCTAATATAGTCAGACACATGCTAAATTATTTTTATAAAATAAAATGTTGCCTGCAGTTGCAGTCAGATTCCACGAAAATCCTGGAAAAATCTAACCGTGAAAGGTTTCTGATGGCAATATTTGAATGCTTAACTGCTCACCTTACTGATCTCCTGGCACACTGGATCAGCACCATGCCCCGAGGGGAAAAAGCAGCCCCCATGCTGCTTCTGCTTCTCCAGGCAGCTTACATTCAGCTCACATCATTGGTACAGAAGGCTGTAGCTGGCAGGTATGCGCTCCTTGTGAAAGGCTTAAGATGTATGGATGCTGTGTTAATGTTTGACCTTTATCTCTGTGTAAAGATGGGGACATTTATTATAGCTTCCTTCACTCTCCACACATTTCTATAAAAAATAATCGGGCCCTGCTCTGGTGCTTTTAGTTCTTCCCTGTATCCAAGAAGTGATTAAAACAACAAAGTAGCTAATTAAACATTTTGTCAGTGTGGCATTCAGAAATAATTGAGATTTCTAATGATAGTGCTGTGATAAATGAAGGAGTTAATGTATTCTGATGGCACCCAGACAATACGGATGAAATGATCAACCCGCATCTTGCTTCCTCATCTCACCATCCCTTTTCCCACTCCCTGGATTGCTGTTGCTCCTCTGGACAGAGCAGATCATGGTGCTGAAGAAGGTGAGATCTGCCACAGCTGGACATCTCAGTACAGCAATCCCAAAATAATAAAAGTCTTCTCTAACTCTCCTGCCCCCTGGGAGATGCGCACACATGCACAAGCATGCACGCACAAGCACAGGTACCACGCAGCCAGCTAGGCAATAGGAAACAGAACTGTCAGCTGGCTGGAGCAATATAAGGCTTTTATTGTTTTTTTCCTCTGCTGCTGACAAACTAAAAATAAAAACCCTACTGTGGGAGGGAAAGGGTATCTGATGAACATTAAGGGGACACAGTCTGCTCTGCTGTGCCGATGTAAATACTGACTTGGCCTGAATGAGCCACCCTGCAGATGCACCTGGGTGTAACCTACTGCAGAGCTTGGCCCGCAAACTCCGTAGAAAAGCAGATTTTGCTGCAGCTGTGGGGTGATTTTGTAAACAACAACAACAAAAAAGTATGTTAATTAAACTTTGAATGTCAGTTTTATTAAGAATCTGTGAGTAAATGTGGTACTTTTTCTCCCTCTTGGTGTGCATGTGAATTTAATGCTTGTGGAGCATGTTGGCAGAGTTGGAGTCTGAACTCTGTTCATTCATGGTGTGCTAATCCTGCCGCTGCTGCTGCCCCCCAGGTGAGCTTCATCAGCATCCCAGGACAAAGATATTTATGCACAGAGGGGTCTTGGCATTAGTCTGTCAATAGGATAACTGTGCCCTCTCCATCCTCTCTTCTCTTCACCTCCCAGACACTCTAATTCTAGATTTCAAAAACTTTTCCAGCCCAGCACTTTACTGAATTCAAGCCTATACAAGAAAAATGATGGTTTTGATAAATCAGTGTTTTCCAATGGAAAGCTGACCGCACTGAAACATTTCCAGACCAGCTGTGGTGAGGACAAAGTCATTAATATATGCCTTCCAGCCTGCTTTGTTTCAGGTGTCATAGGAAGATAAATGCACTACAGCTTCTCCAGCTTCAGGTGACATGCTCTGTTCCTACTCAGCAGGGATGCATAGGAATTGAGGCAAAATGTGACTGTGGAGATCTAGGCAGGAGCTCAGTAGCTGGAATTGGCTGACAGTTGCTGCCACTCGTGGTCTAATGTGGGCCAGAATTGCTGCTGCTTTCAGAAGCAGCAGGTGAGGGGACCGATGGCTGGGAAGGGATGGTGCATTCTGTTTTGAGCTGAGGTGGCTCCGCCTTCCTATGCCTTTATCTGCCAGAGGTTAAGGCAGCTGTTACTGTCATAGCTGGCAGTTGCTGTGAACAGAAGAGTGTTGCAGGTTGGAACTTCTTTCTGCAGGATTTCCAATCAGATATGAAGGTAATGGCTCTCCTTTTGGTCTTCAGGAATCTCCAGAGATCAGTGCAAGCTTGTGTGTTGTCACGGTTTGGATGTTGTGGGCTTGGAAAGATAAGATCATAGTGAGAATTCACCTCATCCCTCTTACCTTCTGAGGATGCAGTGACTGTCGCAACAATGTTGTTAATTCTTTGCATTTGAAATGCACAGAACAACAGCAGCAAAAAAACAAAACAAAACAAAACAAACAAACAAACAAACAAAACAAGTAGAAAATGAGCTCCCAGGTGCAGAGACTTAACATTTAAACACTGCAGTGTTTGGCACTTGTTGGTATTGTATTCCACAAACATGATGAGCACACAGCACTGAGAAGTCCAGATGCAGTCCATTGAAACAGCTGCATGCCTAGGTGAAGAATTGACCATGAGCGATCACAAGGTGACAGTGCTTGCAAAGTGTCAGGTGAAGGGCTTTAGTGAAGAAAATGCTTTAATAAAAGCAACACAAGGACTCCCATTGTAAGCTTGATGGCAGGAAACACTGAAAACACACAGTGAAACCAAAGGGCAGCACTTACTGAACAAAAGCATATACTTTTATTCTACAGCGTGTAGCAGACCTATGGAGTTAACTACCACAGGACAGACTTTTGCAAAAGGGTTCAAAGGACAGGCGTCATTCAGAGTCATTGGCGAAAGGGAAAGTTGTCCATTTGCCAGAGTTGATTCTGTCAGAGACGGAATCCAGCATTTATTAACCATTTATCAATGAACAATTTATGTCTTTAAGTGGAGCTTCACTGCTGCAGATGATGCACTGACAACATAGAAAGTCAGTTCCAGCTCCAAGATATTAAGAATTGATGCACATACTCAAAGGAGGGATGCGGACTGGTAACCAAATGCTACTGTAGTCCGGTCTTCTCTACACTATTTTTTGAACCTTTATTGCTTAGTATTTTCTAAAGTAAAAAGAAGCTTGGGAAGAAGTTTTCCTCATAAAGAATAGATGGGTAAATAACATGTCCAGTGTGTGTTCAGAAATTAGGGAGTAGCAGAAGGACGTTACTTTTCTTCTGAAGTTGCAGATGGTGATTATTAGAGACTGGACAAAAAGTACAGTTGTCTGATACTGAAATTCTTCTTTTTCTGGTTATAGAATGTACAACATAGGTAAAAAGACTGGAGAAGTGTGGCAGTATAATTGTATTCACCAAAGTGTTTTATTTCCAGTGCTGACCACTCAAACACCGTGAAATTTACCCCTGTAATAATGAGATTGAATTTTAAAAGTCAGGGGGCTTTGAAGTGATAATCTTGGGAGTCTACTTACTATGCTTTCCGTTGTATAGTCCTTTGGGTTTAGTATTAAATATTAAATACAGGATTAAATATGAATACGTACTGTATTCTGGGCACTAACTGGCGCAGGTAACCCGGCCTTTCTTTGCAGCCCCCCATCTCAACAATATTCTGCACGTAGGAAGGCTGTGCCACATCCTCAAGAGAGAGTCAGGCCCATCAGAACTGGAAGTTGCTTCATGTTCAGTTGCTGCTAAGAGGAACCCATTTTGGAGCTGAGCAAGGCAAACCCATTCACCCATCCATTTTAGCCTCCAGAGCTACAGCCCACCACAAAGATACAGTCTGTCCGAATTCGTCCCACAGTTCAACACAAGCTGAGAATAATCACTTTTATGGAATAGTTTTCCAGGCTGTCTGATGTTGTTTCAAGCAGAGATAATGCTGAAGTGAGCTGGGAGCATACGAGTAGAAACTCAGTGTGGGCATGGAGAGGAGCAAGGCAACTCATCTCTGCCTGGGACAGAAACGAGTCCCCAGGCCTGATATCTGACTGCAGCATGCCTTCCATCTGAGTGTCCCAGCAGAGCTGAGCTTTATTTTCCTCTCACGGGGAGG
>VXAV01002410.1:435187-455388 GCA_013399715.1 Alectura lathami | reverse complement strand
TTGTGTTCTCTGTAAAAAAAATTCCTTTTGTTTTTTTTTTTTTTTTTTTTTTTTTTTGTGTATGTGTGTGGTTTAACCTGGCAAGAAAATAAGCACTACACAGCCATTTGCTTACTGCCCTCCAAGTCAGAAAAAAAAGTAAAATTTGTGTGTTGAGGTAAAGACAGCTTAATATGACAGAAAATGAAGGGACAATAATAATAATAAATAATAATAATATTTCCTCTTTCCCCATGAAATGTGGAGGAATACCTTACAACATGATGTTCTCAGAGATGGAAATAATAAGCATNAAAACCAAACCTGCCTGAAACTGTATGTGAATCAGAGCATGGCCCAATAAAACTAGCATGAACTTGGCTCTTTGGCCCAAAATCCTGGACAGGCTTGGTCTTCCAGGGTGCTGTTGGGTAAGAAATAATATGAAAGCCTAGTGCAATGACAGTAGATCTCCAAACACAATACTGGAGCAAAATTCTCCTTTCCACCTTGCATACCTTGAAGGGCTGCTCCTCTGTTTTTTACCTCTGTCTTTGGGAGTCCAGGGAGGTGGCAGTCACAGAAGCAGTGGAGATGAGATTGTACATCTTTACACCTAAGTTCTCAGTGCCTAGCAGTGGGTACCAGTAACTTCATCGAAGAAATAATCCAAGAAGTTCCCACTCCGTTGCAGTTTACCTAAAACTCACAACACTGTGTTTACTTCCATCTCAGGTATAGCCAGCATAGCCAGCCCTTGCATTTCTTTCATCACTTCTGCTTTATTTCCTCTGTGAAATATGCTCTGGGTAGTGTGGGGTGGGAATGACCAGCCAAACACCGTGGTCAGACTGGGTGAACTTCATTAGGATTCCTCTAGTGTCCATTTACTTTGTGAGTGAAAATACGATTGTGCAATATCAATCAGGATATTGTAAAAGCTAGGAGTTCTTTAATGTTGCTGCCTAAAAATACACAGATGTCAAGAAATAAGCTGCCAGTGTTTGTTTTGACAGTACAATGCTGCTAACATTCTTTTTACTTGATGAAATCTTTCTTGTGGAGGGATTGGCTGTGGTGGATGTTGTCTGAGATTGATCAGTAACTAAAATGTTAATATCAATAGCAATAACAACATGGCAGAGTTCAGAGGAGCACGTCCCATTGCAGGAAGAGATATGATATACATGGGAAATGAGAGTCCTTGGCCTAGAGATCAATCTAACCTATTTGCTAGTGTCATTTGCTTTCTGTCTGTGACAGAATGTTAGAATGCTATATTTTTTTAGTTCAGCTCTTCTTTCTTAAGGAAATATGGCTGAGCTGTTATAGAAAGCAGGAGGCAAAGCAGATAAAATTCCTACGCATTTGGTCAGATGCATGTTTAAAAGAGCCGTTTCCTTTGCTGCAGCCCAAACAATCTTCAAATTCTTTCCAGTTTTCACTTTGTGTTAGTGATTTCCTGAAAACTAAAAAAATCATAAAAGTTCGGGCAGACAAGAGGCATGGGCCTCATTGAATGGAGAGAAGATGCTGTCTGACATTAAATGACACCACTTTGTGTGGCACCTTGGCTGCTGAGAACAGAGTGGCTTAAAATCCCTTTAGATAAGGGGAAATAAGGGTCAGGTAAAAAAAGAGAAGAATTGTCTTAAGAGCTTCCCTGGGCCGAAGAAGAGATGAACAGTTTACCAACTCATGCCTGCAGGATGGCAATGCGAGTCACTTATTTTAAAGAGGGAACTCTGAAAAAAAAAAAAAATAGAATAAAGATTAAAAAAGGCAGTGCCTGTTCTTCAGAAAAAGCTCACAAACTAAAGCTCACAGGAACAGAGGTGATCCTGGCAGGACCCTGCTCATACCCCCAGCAGGCACCAGCTGTAAGGTGTGGATACACAGCAGCAGGATGGAAAGGGCTGCATGCGTGCTAGGAATTGCAAACTGCCCTCAAGAGCCATACAAGACCTGGATGTGAAGAAGGGCATGGATTACACCTCTCTGAGATTCACAGAACTTAAGCAATGTAGATGTTAAAAATATATAATTTCTTTTAATATTGTGTCATACCCTAAAACTGCTACCTCACAGGTCACTTCCACCATCTCAGGGTACTCTTGGCCACACGGTAGCATATGATAACTGAGGCTGGCAGCTGTGGAATTCTACGCATTCCCCAATCAGGAGTTGGACCTGGTCGCAGGCAGGTTAGAAGCTGCTCAGGATAGCAGGACTGGCTGCAAACCCCTCTCTGGGGTGTCACCACGGCAGCACCTCAACTTTGCAAAACCACATACAGGGCTCATTAAAAGACCAATTTTATTTTCTGTATGTCAATACAGAAGAAACTGTTCAACATAGCATGGAATAGAGGGCTGAACAGCAGCACATAATGGTTGAGCTGATCCTTTCCTACCTTACTACACAAAAACCACATGGAAAATGTTCTCCTCAGTTGTGCTTAACTCAGGGACTCCTAAGTTTTGCTCTTGGGGATTTATAATCAAACCTACATGTTGTCTGGGGATCATCACAGACTTGCTAGTGGTATTGACACAATCCTCTAGCAATGACAGCAATTGCTATAAAGAGGATGCTGCTTCTGAATACACTTGTACAATCCTGTCTGTGATGAGGTGCTGTTCTTTTTGGAATATCACAGACATCTCCTTTGGACCTAATTCGTTCACTGTGGTCTATTATTTCCTTTTTCCAGTGCTACCCTCTTCAGGGAGTGAGGTAGCCTCTGATGCTGTACCTCTAACACGAGCCTCTGGCCCTGGAGGAAGTCCAAGTGTCTGTGTACGTTGCTTGTTCTGGAGTCAGAGCCTGCCACGTAGCATCCATGTTTCTAGAGTGTTACAGTGAATGCTTTTCATTAATACGTATTTTCCTCCCCATGTGCCTGAGTCTATGAAGCTGTGAAAATGGACATGGATGGCCTTCCTGCAGAGAAGGCTGTGACAGAAATGACCCATTTAACCATTAATCTAGAAAGCAAAAGAAATCTCAAATACCATTGAGCCACATGTGTGTTGAGGGTGAGCACCCCACTCTTTCCCTGGGAAAACATTTTTACAGCTCTGGAAGGTGCCATATACCACTCGTGAATGTTTCCACTGAAGAATCTGATGAGAATTTGAGCACTGATTTAACCAATGGCAGGATGTTGCCTACTGTTGGCGGCTCGGTTTGCTCAATATGGTCTTTTTAAGAAGAGAAACTATCACGAGAAAATTTCAGTTTGTATTCTCTGCTGTTTTCAGCTTAAAACAGCAGCTGGAGCTTTTTTTACAGGCTTCTGCCTGCACAGGGCAGATCTTGCAAGCTCACCTGGCACATAGCAGCACTGTAATTTGAACATTGTTTCCGTGTTCAAACAGACACAGAGCTGAGGATGAAGTGTGACATTGACAATGTCCTTTTAACATTTTGATTGGCAGGTCTCTATTTCCTGCCACCGACAATACCCAGAGAAGGAAGCTGTCTCATTAATAACAAAGAAAGAAAAAACTGAAGGCCATTGTCTTGTGTTGTCTAGGTGCAAGTTATAAGGCTTTGCTGACACCTGCAATGTGGAATAAACACCAGCATTTTAATCACCGGCAAGAGCAGTCCACATACATGCTCCTGAAGGGTCAGAATGCAAATCATCTGTGCAGGGGAGTCACATTAAAAACTGAACTGGTGAGCCTGGGACAGGGAAGGCAATAGAGCCATCCTGCTGTGCTTGCCCCCAGGGAGAGCAGCTTGTGTTACTGGCTGCCAGACTGTGAGCCTGCAGCTCAGAGACTGAGCAGAGCTTTGCCAGTGGATCCCAAAGGAGAGGTTTACATTGCAGTGGAGTGCATGTGTGCAGCCTGAGCTGTGCAGCATGAAGACCCGAAAGGTGTCTGGCTTCAGGGGCAAGGAGCAGAGCCCAAGCTGCAGCTGCCCCTGCCCCTGAGTGTGCAGGGGATGAGATTCACCTCAGCTCTCCCGAGGAGCACGAGCGCACGAGGCATTGCCGAGCAATGCCCCAAAACCATGGGGTAGATGTGTGAAGGAAATGTAGAGGAACCACCAAGGAAACAACTAACTAAGATTCATCGGAAGCACAGCCCTTCCTGCCTGCTTGTGAAAGCAGATGGCAAAGACAGGTGCCCTCTGAAAACCTCCAAAAGAGCATGCAGCACTGGAGAGAGAAATGAAAGTCCCTCAGAGTAAAACTGAGGAGCTCAGAAATTAAAACTGAAGGCAGAAGCAGGGAAGAATTGCTGAATAACCCTTTGGAGCTGGCTGCAATTCTGGGCAGCGAGCTGCAGATGTGGATGCCTGTAGCAGTCCATGCAGTGCTTAAATTAACTTGCTTGTTTTTATTACAGCGCCCCACATAATATCCTCCTTGCTCAGGTTTACAATGACACTTCTCTTTTATTCAGTCCAAAGCAGGTTCAGTTTGTTTTTTCTTCATCACCAAGTCCCATTTTCTCTTTAGGGAAAAATAAAAAACTTCCTGTTCTACTGGTAGATTTCAGGTTAATCTTCCTTGAACTGCTGCTTTTCCCCCTCTGCAAATATATATATGAATTCTCAGGTGAGCAGCTGGAAGGCAGATGAGTTTTTGTTGTTGCTTTTCCCTCACGCTGTTTGGCTCGATGGACCTTGGCACATTTTTTTCAGTCACCATTCCTTCTCTTAGTATTCCTCTTCTTCTCTAAGACACTCAGTGTTTAAGACAAATGGAAAATCTGGGAAAGATTTCCAGGATGGAAGACAACAGCATGAAAATCTTGGAAAACAAGCCCTTTTCTCCACAGTGTGAGCAACAGCACTTTAAACTATCTCCTCCCCACCTTTCTGATGGGACCTTTCCTTGATGCAGACCGGTCATCTCTCAGAAACAATCGTTGTTCCCATTTACTTCTTGTTTTGCTTACAGTTTCTGAACTGGTTCAAACAACTTCCTAGTGCTATTAATGATGGGCACACAGACGGGCTTGAAGTGTGTCATTATCCATTTCAGGCCAATACTGCTGAATTGAGGGCTTCAGTGCAAAGCTAGATTCCAAGCTCTATCGAATTTTTGGATGTCAGTGGAGTCCAGCAAGTCGTCACAGGAGCTGGGCACCTCTGCTGTATTCCAGGCCCTTCACAAGCCTGTATCTGTGCCTCTTTGCTCCCTCTTGGCTTACATGGTGTTGTCCTCCTGGAGGGAGTTAACACTTACGAGAAGTGTGGTAGGATGCTTGGAGCCTGCGGCTTTTGGCAGGGCCACCATATACATCAGTGGCTGCACTGTGTCCCACAAGCTCATGATCTATCATGTGGACACTTGCTTCTTTCAAGTCAAGTCAGCACAACATCAGCTCATTGTACTGTTCAGACCTCTCATTTCGAAAGTTATTTTTCCTTCCTTTTTGTTGCAGAGCATAGTGTGAGCCAGGATGAGTTCTCAGGGTCTTTTGCTGTTAAATTGCTCTATTTTCCTTGCTAAAGCTCCTGCTCTCCCCACAGTCCCTGCTTCACTTGCTGAACCACAGAAGTAAGCTGCAGGCAGTGCAATGGAATAGGGGTAAATAATAGCTTGTAAATTAATCCCAATGCAAGACGACTTCAGTTACAACAATCTTTTCCGCTGTCATTTCTTGCTTTAATGCAAAATGAAAGAGTTCCACACCCCAGTGGAAAAGTAGGTGAGTTTTTGAAGGCACTAATACCATTTTATGGTTGCATCCCTATCCTGACAGCTTAGGGGAGAGACCTGAAAAGGTAGCTGTTGTATTACCTTCTGTGCTTTGTAGAGCAGCGTGGGTTCACTCTCTGTTTCCCCCGCTATTGAGTATAAAAGAATTGATCTTCTCCTCAGTAGATGTCAAAGATTAAGCTAAGCAAGTGTCACATTCTGACTCTGCTCTCTGGTTTTCTGCAAGCCCCGTGGACCCAGTGGGTGGGTTCATCCTGCATCTTGAGGCCATCTGAGTCTTGCACGCTGTACAGACTGCATGATCCCCTGGACTTGACTACATATGGGTGCTTAATGAAGCCTGCTGTCTGCAGGTCAGCTAGGTGGCAGGAGAGCAGACAGGATATACAGCTGCATTAATGACCACCTGCTGTGTCCTTGCTGAGCAGTGAGAATGAAAGAGGAATGGCTTTCTTCCTTGAAGGTGGGAACAGTTATTCGGGTGGGTAGTTTGTGGTGTCTTACTTCTCCGCTTCCAAAGACAGATGGGTCTGGAGGAGGGCTGTGTGGTGCTGGTGGTGACTGGGAGCATAGAAAAGCCTGGAGTATTTCCAAGACCACCTCTATGCTCCCACAAGGCCAGCTGGAGAGGTTTCGCCAAATGGAGAATTGCGCAGCATACTGGGTAAGGTGAGGGCATTCTCTGGTGCCTAGTTCTGCCGGTATGATCTGCCCTCTGGACTTATCTGCCTTTCAGCTTCACCTGCACAGACAGCCCACGCCCCCTCTTTTCTCCCTTTAAGATAACAGGCTCCCAGCATTGGCTGCCTTTCCTGCAGCTGTTGTACAGCAGAGCAGAGCTGGGGTGTGAACATTCAGGCCCGCAATCTTTTCCCTGTGAGATTTCAATCCAGACCCAAACACTCTGATTTCCACTGAGGAACTGGACTATTTTCTCCATCCCATTACTATCTCTAGTGCCCAAAAGAGGGAATGGTGCTGTTAGTCCACTCAGCTGCTCCACTTCCTTTAGGAAAGTGACTTTTGATGTTCTTCAGTCTCTGCAGTACCAAGTAATAAAGACTAAAATAATGTTTTTTCTACATGTATAAGCTGTAATTCTTATCTTGCTGCTTCCTGGGGTCCCATGGAGAACACTACAGGCACAGCATCACATTCTCCCATGACTTCACTTCCCTCTTGCGATTGCAGCTGTTTTTGTGCTAATTATCCTGCCTAGCTCAGTTGGTTGACTGCTTCTGTTATTAAACAGACACTGCTGTTGTATCAGCCTCTGGTGAATTCCTGAAAAAACTACCAGAGAACATGGAGCGTCCTCCTGCCTCTGCCTCTTGTGGGATAAATGTGGGAATATGATTTGGTGTGTTTAAGTTATTATGATAACACATCCATCTTTGTACAATCACTTCTAACTGAAGGTTTTCTTTTCCTTTTTTCTTCCTTTTTTTTTTTTTTCTTAAATTTCTTTTTAAATTCCACTTGACGTCTGTTCTTTGAGATGTTCAAATTTCCTTACTTCATTGTTGTCTGTATTTCACATTTTAATATTTCTTAACAGGAGGGTGTATTAGGGACTGGAAAGCAAAATATATTTTCTGCATTTCTATAGGATAAAAAATGTTTCTGAAAAACAATGGGCTTCTATTATCATCTAAGTGAGGAAAAAGACTTGCAAACACAACTCAGTAGTTTTTGCACCCAGTTTGGAGCTCAAATCAAAAAGACCCTTTTACTTCCTATTCCCCTGTGGGTGTGAAAGGCTTTTGTTTTGATCTGGCAGTGTTTGACTTCTGCTTTGCAAATTAATTTTCCAAACACAGGAAACTAGGCTCATCCTTTCCAAGCTAAGCCAGCGTATGATAATTTAACCCAGATGTTTTTGCACATCCTTACCATTAATGATTTAGTGGATAGCTCCAGAGATATCGTGTGGTATGGATGGTTGAATAATGAGAAAACCTATATGACTCTGGTGTCCTGAACGAGATTCATCATCTATTTACTGACACACTGCCACTCATTATTCACCAGAAACCCAGTGGCTGCTGGGAATTTATGAAAATGTTTGCAAATTGTAAATGTTTTGAACCCATTCTGGAAATGAGTTATTTGCTATTTGTCATTCACTGGTCTCCTGGCTGGAGGCATATCTCACTTACAAGTCTCAGCCACCGAGACTGGGAGCAAAAGTTATGCCATATGACTGTTTGCACATCATGAGTGACTGGGAATCAAAGTGACCCATTAGTGAACAAATTACACTCTGAAAATTATTTATCTGCACTAACTGGAAAAGATTTATAAACAAACATGAGTTGAACTGAACATGTTTGGAGCAAGTCAGTACTTTTCCCTGATGCTTTCTTCATCTGTCCAAGAATCTCACTTTCCATTAAGATACATGACACACAAACACATAGCATTTCAGTCTCTTCGCTGTGCCATTGGGAGACAACTCTTCAAAAAGTGGGCAGGATATAACCAACGCAGTAATGTATTCCTGATTCCACAATTAACCCAGGCCCTGCAAGACGCATTAACTGTCTCATTCATCTCAGTTGAACCCTGCATGTGAAACTTACTGAGCAAGAGAATGGTGATGACTGAAATAGCATTTCATTTCAATAGTTTATTAAAGACAGAGGAAAACATATGCATGGGGGATGGCCATGTATGAAAGACCAGGAAAGTGGACCAAAAAAAAATGGAGCTAGCAGCAATTTACAGGTAGGATGAGCCTGTAAAAAATGTGTAGATATTGAGAATGCTTCCTTCACTTGTGTCTCCCTTCTTCAGCCCCTGCTTATGAATATTGAATGCTTCGACTGGTTTATGAATCATTCATTAACACAAGCACACACAGAGCAAAATCGGAAAAATGTTTTCTTTCATAAGTTTTATTTAATCACCATATTTCTAGAGACATAGCAGAACTTAAGGTGTGTAGAAGAATTGTCAAAGAGGCATAATTGCTGCAGGTCCCAAGGGAAACTTAATTTTGAATCTTACTTCTCTTTCCAGGATTAGCTAATGATGAGTTTGGGCCCGGAAAAACAGATCATCCAGAGAGATAGTTCTCATGTAGCAGCACCCTGAATCTCTTAACCTTCTGAGAATTTTGTAGTGTGGCACCACGACGGGTGCCCAATTTCTTGTGTATTTCTGTTGCAATAGAGTTGTATCGCAGTTGTATAACAACTGCGTCTTGGTAAGCTCACTCATTATTTTCAAGAAAGGGTAGAGGTTCCCCACGAGATTTTGAGGGCAGGAAGAGCCTTCCATGACCTCTAAGATGGGACACAAAAAGCCCTTTAATGCAGTTGTATTCCTTCAGTCATGGTTTGTATAAACTACATCTCGCTGGCCAGATGAAAAATCTCTCCATCTCTCCATGTCCTTGCAGTCCAGGTCTGGTCCATCGGAGTATTCTCGTTAACTGGAGCGAGATGGGGATAAATGGGTGTCAGGAGGTATCCTACTTTCACAGCTGAGCAGAGGCATAACTAGAACTTTGGCAAACATCTCATGTATCTTTTCTAACTTATGAGATTGAGTCCAGAGCTGGGGATTTATCTGCCAGGAGGTGTCGCAGTAGAGATGGACACGACACAGACGTTGCAAGTGTAGAGAAAGGCAAGCTTTTTTATTATTACGCAGGCAAACATCTTTATATATGTTATGTTTGTATTGTTTAAAGGAAGCAGACCGTACACGTGCCCGTTCTGTATGCTGATTCGTCATTCCTCTATGTCCATGCGGCGTACACGCAGGGTCCTCTCAATCTGATTGGCGGTGACGTGGTGTAGTCTATGTTTACTTCCAAAACTTGTTCTCCTTTCTTCTGTCGTTGTTGTTGTTTCTTAGCAACACATCCATATCTTAATTACTAGATCCTGTTTCTCTCCATACCGTTCGTACCTTTACATTGTTCACTACGGATACACAATTATATCTCTCCATTCTGTTTCTTCTATCTGGTGCCATCCAGTCTCCTCCACAAGGAGGGATCATGCAAAATGGACTGTTCCTCTTGCAAAGAGGAGACAGTTGTGTGGGAGAGCAGCCACAGCAGTAAGGCAGAGAGCAATGCACATTCCCTTCTGACAGGGAAGGTGAGGCAAGGGCCTGCTGTTACAGGGCCGTGGTTTGTGCATCACTCTCTGCAGCTGCAATAATGGAAGAGACACTGAGATGTGGTAGAGCTGTGTCTGAATACTGCTGCTGGTGGACAGGATCTGTGATATCTGCTCCTGTCTCTGTTGGTTTGTCTTCTCTACCTTGCTCTGCTAATGCCTCTTCCTTCATTGACCTGTCTGTACAATGAGGGTAATAATAATTACCTATCATTTGGGAAGGGTTAGGAACAAGTCTATGTGAAGAGCAAGCAGAAGAATAGTTAGTATAAATAGCAGGGAGCAACTTATGGGCAGTTAGTAAAAGTGAAGCAAAAAATACTGAAATCGGAGGCTTGGAGTGTACAGGATCAGTCAGAGGAAAACACTGGGAAATGCTGGAACACAGAACAAAGAGAAAAGAGAAAATCCTTGTGGAAGACAAAATGAAGAAGTGGAAAAAAACTGGTAATTATTTTCTTGTCTTTGAATTCTTTAGTTGCATAGATGAGGGACTGTTTACCCTACTGTTGCTGGCTCCATTTCATTGAAGGCCAAAACACTTCTGTGTGTATCTGGGGAAAAAATATAAATAGAACCATCTGGAAGTAATGAGTCAAGGATAATGCAAGATGACAGTAATTAATTCTTTGAAATAAAATTCCACAAGAGGAGGAAAGAAAACAAGAAGGAGGAGGGTTGGGAATTAGGCCATCTGGGAAGCCCAGGAGACAACTCTGGGAGTGTACAGAAGAAAAACAATCAGCAAATCCCCCCGTGCAGCCTGATGAGGGCTGTTTGCAACAAGAACGATGCTACGGAAACCATGGGGGCTCCCAGTCTGCTGGCTTCCATGGACACCCCATGGACCCACTGACTGAATTGGTACCCCTGGAAAGCTCCCCCTGTGCACATCTGAAGGGAAGAGGGAAAATGAGCATACTCTGAATAAAGGCCTTTGCCCACCTGAGTTTTTCCGCCTTTTTGAATTACGGCTAACATTTATAGCATGCTCTACTCCTTCTGAATACCTTTCAGATAGGAGTGGTTCTTGTCAATGCTCAGGTGAGCTTTAAAAGTAAGCAACAATACTCTTATTTGTGCAGGTAGAAAACAAGCCAGAATGTTTTTAAGAGATTTGATCAAAGTTGTGTGAAAGATTCATGACAGATCTAAGACAAAATTGTGTATTTCCTGATGCTAAGGCCAGGAGTTTATTTTTGCTCTTCCTTGTTGCTCTCACTGATTATTTTTTCGTATCAAGACATGGTAGCCTGGGTACAGCATTATTCTCAGCATGAGGTGGGAACTGCCTGAAGCAAAATGGATGTTGAAGCCACTTTTCTGCTAAGGTCTGAAATTTGAAATTATTTTGGAAGTCCATGCACACACTGAGGACAGGGCCAAAATTGCTCTGAAAGGTCGCAACGTGACATTTGGTGTATTAGGTTAGGCTGGCTGCTTTGCCAGGGAAACATTATAGAAGTAAAGGTATCTGTGCCATGTTTATCATCTTCCAGCAAGAACTCTCATTTTTTTTTGGTTTATAAAAGAATGTTTTGGAGATACCGAAGCAGAGTACATTCTGGAAGTTGCTACGCTGACAAACAGCCTCTCTCCCTGGTCTTGTCCTCCTGTTTGCTCATGTTACATGTATGTTAGCTTGTCTGGCCCTGCATCTTTCAGATATCCAGGCTGTTTAGAGATCTTGAACATCATTTCAGTTTAAAAATCATAACACATCTTTATAATACAATGTTTTTGGTGACTCTCTTGTTGATTTTGATCATGGTGACTTTTTCAATACCTTTTTGAATAATTCTTTTTTATTTTATTTTATTTTATTTTTAATGTGTCACTAAACAGATCCTGTGATGCTACAACGTTGCTGTGAAACATCTTCAAAAATCCTCACTTGCTAGGTTCTCTGATGGTGAATCACTGAGTAGATGCAGGAAGGTAATGCTGTTTTCTGGGAAGCAGCAGCAGAGAAACATCCTGATTATCACATAATATTATCTCTTGGCCAAAGAGTTTGAGAGAAAGTGACTGTTCCCCAGTACTGAGGAAACTGTGGCAGCCCTTAGCTTGAGTAGCAGAGCGGAACTGGTAGTAGGGAGCTGAGGAAGAGAAGATGACAAGTCCAGAGGATCACAAAAAGGGTATTCTTGGGCTTCAAAACAAGAAAAATGATTTAAAATTTAGCACTGTAACATGTCAAACTGCTGTATGTCAATATAGAGACAGAAAACCCCTTATTCCTACCCCAAAATAGGTGGAAATGTAGCCTCACCCCATACAACCTCTTTCAAAAATCATCAAAGCTGATAGCAGCATCACTCTCCTGCATCCTGCCTGCAGGTTTTGGTTCCCCACAGATGGAATTTTCATTTAATCAAGTTCAGACTGAATGAAAACAGTGTTATTAATTAAACAATGGCCCATCTGGTGCATTGCAAGTATCTACAACACTGGGAGATTAATATCAATTACATCAGAAGCTGGAGGGATGCTAAGACCTGCAGAGACAAACTGTTTGGATTGTGTTAGAAACCAGACAGAGAAAGAGTATGGTCCTGTGCAGCAATTTCTGGACAGGACAAAGGGAACACTGGATGCTGTTGCCAGGTTTGATGCTGATATTCTTTGTGTGATTGGACAAGTATCTCCTGGGAAGGTGAAAGTAAAAGAGAATTTGGTGCATCACTCTCAACTGTACCTTTGAAAATACACCCTGCATTGCTGTTCCCCAGAGTCTCTCCATGTAAAGGGTTGCAATACTATCCACTTTTCTCCAAAACATGCTTTAGGAGCTACAGAGAAAACTGTCTACAAGGACCAGTGGTACAAAACTGGAACATCTGTTTTCAAATCCCAGTCTGTAACGTTTCAAAGTTCTGTGTCATTTGCTGGCTCCAAACCAGAAACTTTCCTGTTATCAGTCAGATAGTTCTTGCTCTAAGCTTGTACTTTGGGTAAATGTTGATTTGGAAATCATTTTTTTTTTTTTTTCTGCAAGTCATATCTCAGCCTACTGGCACAGACAATGAGTTCCAATCTTTCCTATGTCTACCTTTCTGTAATAACAGCTATCCAGAAATCTAGGATGGATGATAGCTGTGGAAACAGAGTTGAATTCTATTACATGCCATGAGACTGGCGCTTCTGGCACTGGAGCTGTACAGACAAAATACAATCATTGTGGGACATCCTGGACTTCCACTTTTGACTGCGGTGGCAGTGGTAGGGTTGTGTGCAATTTAATTGTAGCAAAGCCTGTCCTGAGTTCACTTATGACAGCACAAATAAATGTGACTAGAATAATAAATAAATAAACAAACTCAGATCTATTGTGTCATTTTTAGAGCAGAAAAAGCAAGAAGTTTTGTGCAGTAAACACTAAACACCTGTGATGAATAGCTATTCAATCAGAGATGGAGCAGTGTCACTTCACAGTAAGAAAGGAAAACCTATGTCTGAGAAAACAGTAGTGACGATGAATTTGTTATCAGATGCACGAGCTCTGCCATCTTCCAGATTTTCAGGGATGCTAAAAGGTTGCAACAGAAGATTCTGGAGCAAAACTCGCCTGTTTAAGACCTTGGCTGGCAACTCATGCCAGATCTTGATTCCTCAAAAGGCAAAACTGATTCTCAGTCACAGGTCAATGCACTTTGTGCTTGAACAGAGATTAAGTCAATCAGATGCCAATACTTTTTGTCTCCATTAATAGATTCCAATAATTATTTTGGCTTTGGGCTGAGTAAATTCAGTGACAGGCACGCTGACCTGTTCAGATGTAAAGCTGCTTTAGTCAGGTGGAAGAACTGAATTGGAACAAATAGAAACTGCCCCAATCCTCAAACTTAATAGTCAGCCTGGCTTGAGAGAGTTTGGAGGCTAGAGGAGTCTTTAGAAGAATAAATGCTCGTTTGCATATCCCCACTGCTGAAAGGGTCCTCACAAGTTTTCCGTCCCCTATGAGTCCATCAATGGGCAGATAAATTGGTGCTTCTTATGCAAGTGCTGTCCCTCAAACTGGAGAAACAAATTCATGAGTCGGTCACACAACTTGATGCTACTCATTTCATGGATATGGTCTGGGTCCAGATTTTCACACTTGCATAAAGTGTGACAAGAAAGTGGCTTTGGGCTTGGTTCTGCAGTCTCCAGCTATTTCTGATACAAGCCAGAAAAGGGATATTGGAAAGGATTTTGATGCAGCTGTCCATAGTCCTGCAGACAACCTGTTTGATTTCCTTTGCTTTTTAGGGGCTGAGGACAGAGGTATGTCTCTTCAGCAGCACAGACAGTATTCTCTTCTCACTTTGTTGCAAGACATGAGAATCCAGAGGCAAGAAGAGGTCATATTTGCAGACTATAGAGCTGACAGTCCTTTTGTGGCACCTGCGCTCAGGAGAATTGAGTGTTCTTGGGCTGACACTGGGACACTTGGCCGTGGCTGATTTGTTCCCAACTCTCCAGTCTGCAATGGAAAATCTCCATTTTACGTCTGTTCTTAGCTTTCTCCTCTGATGGATTTATTTTATTTTATTTTGAAGTTTATGCCTCAGAAGGATAGAAAAGGAATGTTGATTGACAACTGCCAGAACTGCTAAGAGAAAGCTCAAATGCTGTTTACCTGTAATGCTTTCTCCTTTGTGCTGTGGGATGTCCCTGAGAGCAAAAATTGGGCAGGCAGCTGTAGCTGAGAAAGCCTCCAGGGACAACTTTAGGAGCCATTCAGAGTTAAGACCATGAGGAACAAAGAAATGATGCTGACCTTGTAGATGCCTCAGAGGTATGCAGGCTTCTGGGAGATTTCCAGGTTAAACCTGTTGTAGACTTAATGCAAGACAAGGAAGGCAAAGGGCTCATGTTTGCTTCAGTTTAATGATGTAGAACTGAGTGGGTTAATTATTTTCTGCTGACCTCATCAATTTCAGGTCAAACCGATGTTCTCAATTAAATGAGGGTAAGGCCTCCTTGGCAGAGACAAGGGATTGTTGCCACCTCTGAAATAAGATTTGGGGGTGGGACGCAGCCATGTGGATCTTGTGTGCACATCTGTCCCCTTGTAAAATCTACATGTTTATTTTTATTGATGCTTTCCCAGTTTGACAAATACATTTTTCTATGAAGAGAAACATAATTAACATAAGTCATTTATATTAATCAGAAGGGGAAAAAAATCATGCAAAATGGCTAATTTTGCACAGAACAAATTGGGTAATCTAATGAATATAGATGATGCTGATTTATGTGTTTACCAAAAAGCAAAATTGGGCTGAGGAGGTGGAGTAAGAAAACAGGCCAGGAAAACGGACTGTTAAATGATGTTCTATGATTTCTGTGGAGTCCTGCTCAAGAAGTGTTTCAAATGTAAATGCAACTTTTCAGTATGTTTACTGGAACTAAATTATTCATAACAACAAACCAACACAATATTGAATTCACTGTTTCTAAATGATGGGCTGACCCTCAGTCTCACAAATGAGCCACACTGGAAAGTGTTTTTATTTGTTTACTCAGTTGGGAGTTGTAGGGCAGGACCATATTGATTGAGAGCTCTTCTAGTGTGCTGAAGAAGCATTTGGGTAAAGACTCTTTGCACCATTTTAGAAGGAAACATTTGCAGAATTGCTTGGTGATTTGGTTACAGTGTGGTGCACTTTGTGCACATGCTTTGAAAATCAGGCCTTAATAATGCATATTCTGAATCCTAGAGAATCCCGCCATGTAACAAAGCGTGATTTTTAATCCAAAACTGAAGCCAGGCAAATGAAGCCATGTGGGAGCTTGAATCCAGGTTACAGAGTCAAACTCATCCCAGTTAGTGGCTGACTGGAAGGGCCCAGTTTCTGAGGCTGTTGGAACATAAATGCTCACTACTCACCACTGCTGGTGTGAAACAGCTCCTGGTTGCTACTACAGAGATGGTGCATTTTGCAAGAAAGCAAATGCACACATCAAAATCATTGTCTTTTCTGTAGGAGATGCATCAGATACTTGTGGGAAAAAGCATCGTATTGAAATGCCAATCATGCCAAAGCAGTGACAGAGTTCCTAGGGGCTTCAAAGTCCCCAAACTGACCTGTAATGCTTCAACTAGTTTTACAACCAGATGTTACATACTTGGAGGGGAGTTCTCTCTGATCCCATTTGATGTAATGAAGTGTGCATGTAGAAGGCCTTTAGGTAGGTGTGTATGTACTGAAAAGTGTCTTGGTCTTTTAAAAAACTGCTACAGCCAGTAGGAACAAAGGATTTGCCTTCAGAGGTACATCTGGCCTGGTATCTCAGACCTGGCATAAGAACTTGATGCCTCAGGGGAAAGCTAAAGAAGTCCTAATATACCCCAACAGTTGTAAAATGGACTCTTTCATGTTTCCTCTTTCCTAAATAAAAGCAAGGGAAATCCAGGCACATGGCTCATGTCTCCATGAGGAATCATTACCTCAGATATTCAATGCACTTTTATCGGAACTTGTCACAGCTCTTAACATGGCAGTCTTGGATTCACAGCTTTGTTTGCCTAACGTGACTAGATTTAGGAGTCATATTTTATTAATCTTTTTTAAAAATCCATAATTAAAAGAAATAAACATAGTTGGAAAGCTCCTTTTATCACAGAGGATCTCGAAGGGGTTTGTGGACTGCTTGCAGGGAGCAAGGGAGCTCAGACCTACCCCTGTGGTGGCACATAGCAGACATTTAATGCTGCAGAGTTTGATGTGTGCTGGAAAGTAAGTGAAAAATATCAGTCACTACTTCACCCTCAGCACAAAATGTGGGGAGGTGAAATATAATGATCCTCAGTAATGTTTCTGCAAACATTTGTCCAGGACTGCAAAACACTTATAGTGCTATAGTAAGGATGGGATTTGGATGCTATTGAAAGTAAATTCAGCTTTAGGAAAAACTAATAAATTTGTTGTTTTTAATGCTCGTTGCCTGCCCTCACTGGTGTGGGATGCAACAGGTTCGGGTGTGCTCCTCAGCTTGCTTTCTGCAGAGCCTTCAGCAGGAGGCAACCCACGGCACTGAGGCTGGGACCTCCAAAGGTTCGATACGAGAAATGAGCAAACATTTCTACCAGTGAGGGCTGTCAAGCACAGTCATCACATTCTATTGGAAAGGCTTCTGTCTCCGTCACCACTGCAATACAGACCAGAGATTTTCTAAAACAAATGATGAGAGAGCCTGAAACAAATGAATCAGGCCAAACAAGTGAATGAAGAAAGCCCTGCTGTCTCTGTGATGTGGAAGGCTGGGCTGGGTGATCAGGGTGTTTTCTTTATGGTTCTGGTGTTTGCAATTTGCCTCAAAGTTCAGGATCTTACTCCTTTTGGATTCAAAATTTTTCTGCACCTAATAGGAGTGGTCCAAGAGAGAGGTTAATTTTCAATACCCTTCTGAAAGTTGTTGTAACAGTGATTGTTTTTTTCAACAATGTTTATCTCCCTGGTAGCCCCCCTCTCCCTTTCAGCAAACAAGTAAGTGTCTGTGGGCTGCAGATAAGTGGTGTGGTCTGGGAGTGCTCTCCAGTTGTGGCTGCTCCATGGCTGCCTCCCACGCGCAGCTGGGTGGCAGCGCTTGGAGCACTCTGCTTTCTGGCATAGGAATGGGGGTATGACTGACTGGTGAGAGCTGGAAAAAACACAAATCTTGGTTTGTTTTTCAGAATAAGTTCTGATTAGATAATTGCTTCTGTAGAGCCCAGCTGCATTGCCTGAATTCAGTTTTATCTCTCTTTAAATACTGCCACCTTCTTGTGTTCCTGCTTCCCCTTACTTTGATCCTGGCTGTGCCTTCACCTATTCTGTCCTTGAGTTTCTCTATAGCTGAGAAAACTCTCTGGTACACGCTTCTTATCATCGTGAAGCCTCTTCCCTCTCTGCCACTTTCATCTCTCCTTTGAACTCACGTTTCCTCCTGCTCAGCTTTAGTGTCCCTATTGAGCGTCTTGCTATTCTGAGGGTCAAGGACGCTGCATAAAACCAAAGGGTTTATTCTTTCAATTTCCCACATGAAAATTTTCAAGGGGCTGCTGTGGAGCCTTCCAAAGGATATAGATTGCAAAGCAAAACATTGCTTCTTCTTTTGAACACCAGAGATTAAGGACACGGGCACACAAACACCTTACATCTCAGCGCACGTCAGCAACTTCACAGCAGCTCCCTGTGTGCATCCTCTCTGCCCTTTGCTTGTGCAAAAGACTGCCTTTCTTACTACAGGGAATACACTAGCTCTCAATTACAGTAGGTTAAGAGCTCACACACATGGACAATCATAACAACATGGCTGGTGTGCTGCAGTGGGCTCTCTGCCTCCATGTGTGGGGCCTCACTCCTCACAAATGTGATTCCCCGTGACACCACTGACAATCACATGTAGCCTTGAACCCTCCTGTCCCTTCTCTGGTGGTCTCGTGCTGCATTGTACTGACCCTTTTTGGTGTTGACTATCCCTATTCTTTGTTGGCGTTGTCTGTCCCTGATACATTGCCTATTATGGCAGCAAGGGAACCTCTCAAATCATTTCTCCTCTGAAGAGCTAAGAGTGATAACTGGAGTACAGCAGAGCTTTTGATTTCCAGAACACTTTGCCCCCTTCTTCCTCCCTGCACTGTGGATGACAGAAAGCTGTTGGTGGTAGAGTCTGGAGTATTATTTTCCAATCTGAGGAAAGCCGCCTGCCTGCACAGAAACAACATAACACCTGTGCATGTTGTTGCACAGGGAAAGTGATCTTATTTCTGTAGACACAGTGCTTCACACTGCAACCAGACTAAGCAGCCACACATGATTCCATACAACACAGGAAAACTGTAGGAAAAACTTAAAGGCTGCACAAAATCTTTTTGTTTTCTTTCTTTTCCATGTGATACAAAGTTTTGGCCATCACTGAACTGACTTTGGAAATAAAACCCATTACTGAAGGCCTGTGCACATGAACGTTCTGCTGGAATTATGTCTGTCTGAGTAGGTATATTATGTCAGTCTAACTTCTGTTAAGAAAACAATAACAAATTTTAGTCAACAGTTTTGTCCTAAGAAGATGGTACCACCAAAAATGGGCTTATATACATATTAAAACACATTTGACAGAAAGATGGAAACAATTTCGCCATAATTAACCTAGTTAATTTTGATCATACTAGGACTTCACACTTAGAGTCACATTTCTTCTGTGAATCTTACATTACTGTGCAAATATGAGCAAATAATACCATCATTTATATCTTACAGATAACAACTGTGGCACAAAGAGGGAAATGGTAAACTCAAAGACAACTGTAGACGGAACTTCAGGCCTTTTACTGTCCATCTTTTCTCCCCTGAAAGTACTATTTTTTTTTTTTTTCCCTGCCTTCTTCATCCCTTAATTTTCCCTTCCTATCTTATATTTTTGTACACTGTTCTGCTGCACTATTCAACAGCTGGCACGTTCTTTCCTTGACGGGCAACACTCAGCTTTTGAAATTGCCCCTGCATACACCCTATGTCTATAGAACATCTTGACACTTCTCCTGGAAAAAAAAGGTGTTCTTGAAGTTATTTCTGGAGATAGGAGCATGACAAAATGACCTTGACTTCGAAGGCAGTTCTGAGTCCAAATGTTACTATATTTATAAAGGAATAGCATAAAAATCAGTTGAATCTTTGGTCAGAAACTCCAAATCTTTGATGTTTGGCTCCTCTTTCTGCATTTGGAGTCTCTTTCTGACTGTTTTCAACACTGTGGATCTTGCTGGTGCTTTGTACATTAGTGTCGTCCATACAACACATACTAGTATTTTTTTTTTTTTTGCTATTGTTTAATATCCTGAAAAGCTAAGAAATGTGGTGAGTATTTCCAGAGTGCTCCTTTCTTATGGAAATAATTGCTGCAGCTGACACAGTGGTCCTTGGCAGTGCTGGAAGGCTCTGTGTATTTTGGACGGAAAGACAAGAGCCATCAGTGTCACTCTGAAGATAACATGCAAAGATCTGTACTAATACTGTGGGGAAGGCTGGAGAAATTTTGTTTTGTGGGAAACTGCTAAATTGGTCTCTTGGTAACCTGTGGCCATGCATGTTTTTTGTTGGTTTTGGTTTTAAGGATCTAATGACTACTATGAACAAATTAAATTTTCTGAGATTATCAGGTGTGCTTATGAATTTGACTCTCATGAACTGTTTTAAAATTATACCTGCACCTAGTGCTTCACCTAAAAAGTGAGTTTTAACACTGTTTGTCAGCAAAATAGAATTAGCAAAATTCTTATCAACCTCATCAGATGCTCATGACCAGCTGTAAACTGTAGTAGTGTTGGTGACCGGTGAGGGACTTTTGCCATCAGAGAAGATAGGCTCCTCCAGGACTGAATGGGCAGTGCATTCATATTCCTATACATCACTCAGGTATTCTCACACAATTAAGTT
>VXAV01002410.1:401577-434235 GCA_013399715.1 Alectura lathami | reverse complement strand
TCTGATCGCTATTACAAAAGCAATATGTTGCACAGAGGATGAAGAGGAGGTAATTTCTCCAGTGCTGCTTGTGCTGCCTCTATTTTGTGAAAAGATTTTGGACTGCATTAGGATTGCCAAGAAGAAGTGAGTGGAACAGGGAGGTGCAAACTGTTTTCTTATGAGCAGGCAAAACCTGTGAAGTTTTATTCATGAAAAGAGATTAAGCCTGAGGAAATACAAAGGTTCCATGCCAGTTTTAGACTTACTTATACATTCCTGCTAGGTTGATTGGCTGGTCAAGAATTCACTGAAAATTAGGAGGAAAAACTAGATACGTGTGTTCTTTCTTGTATCGGTGATACAGCCAGATATTAAATGAGGGGTGAGGGGGTGGCAAGGGGGAAACCAAATGAAAAGCATGTGACAAAGTGGATCTGTAGGAACTGGGAGGAAAAGGGTGATAAGATGGTTTACTGCTATTTAAGCATCAGCTAATCACTCCATTAATCAGAAAATGAAAACCAGATTGCTGGATGATTGGGTCAATTCCTTAATTCTCATTAGCAGTGAGAGGGAAGCAGTGAAGGGGAATGGCTGATGTGCCTTCCCTATACTGCTTTTCAAGTGACTTTGGAAAAGGAAGTGCCAACAGAATAGGGAGAATGTGTGAAATATAATGTGAAGTATGCTGTAGCTGTAGCTCCTAGGACATAGGGGATGAGAGTTTCTGCATAGGATTCAATGGAGTAATTTGTTAACTCATCTCCCTGCCATGGAGCAGGATGCAGTTGACCTTAGACACCACCGGAGCCATGCCTGGAGATGAGCTTACCATGGCCATATGTGTTGTTGCCTGTTGAATGACCTGATGTCAGGGAAACAAAATTGTGACTATTGTTATCTTTATGACAGTGGAATAAATCCTTTATTTCAGAGGGTCATGTCTCATGGATTAGTGTTGGTGGTCCTGGCATTAGACACTAAGACAGCATCTTCAAAGACATCAATGCATCCATGCAAGCAAAGTGTAAACTTTGTTTACAGAAATAATCACTGCTCACAGTGGTATTTCCTTCTGTTTCCCAAGCACTTTTTACTATTTCTTTCAAAGTCCTACATAAACTTTGTGAATTTAGTTTCAAAACATGCTCTACCCTCCTTAGCATCTCCTCCTGCCTACCCTTGCCCTACTTTTGTATGCAATTATGGAAGTTAGGGCATGAGTTGCAAATTGTAAATTTAACAGTGCACCATGCAAAACTGAAGTGAACTGCCAACTGTTAATTATTCACTAAAAGTTCATGGATGACTGTGAATAACAGGTACGTCTGAGAGTTTTCCAATTTGTCCCTGGACAATTCATAACCACAGAAATGGCAGCATTCATTGTATGATTTATTTATTGTGAAACGTTTACTTTGGCTCTTCTCGTATGTCTGTAACACCAAGCCAACCGCAGCAGAACCAAATCAGATTTTCTCCTGAGATATCCAGAGCTTCCTTTTTCAAATCTAGCCAGAAAATACAAAAAGAATGGCTTTCGTATGGCATTTTAGTATTCAAATGCCTGTTCGATTCCAGAAGCAGAAGAAAAAAAGTGAATGAAGAGAGAAGAGGTTCCTTTAAAAAGACCTTTCTTGAACAGAAGTTACTGGTACCCAGCAATTCCTTCATTACATCCAGTCTGTGCCTGTGTCTTGTCTTTCAGGAAACCACAGTGAACAGTTAAAAACATTCATTCTGGGATCTGGTGAATTTTAAACCTTCCAATGAAATACCAGAATAACACCTAGGGATGAAGTGGAATCAGTACCTACATTTGTGGTGAATTATTTCTCTGATATGGCTGGAGATTAGTAAACTGTATGCCACCGGGATCCTGCAGAAGCCCTACAAGAAACCTTTATTTAAAGTGACCTGTGGAGATCCAACACTGTGCTAATTGTCGAAACTTAAACTGGCTCTGGTTAGCTTCCTTGTCAGCTGTGTCTATAGACCTCTACTTACCTCTTCAGCAACTGAATACCATGCGAGGACTGTCAGCTCTAGCTTCCTGGCATGGCTACAAATTGTAAAACAAACAAACAAACTAGTAAAAAAAGATAAAATCATAATTTTCATTTACAGTAACAAGTCTTAGAACTTTAGAACTTTTAGTGATGTTTGATATTTTTGGCTCTGATTATTGAGCACTTTGTATATACCAGGTGTCATGTTTTCACATCTCAGCAACTATGAGAGCTAGACAGAGTAGAAGGAAAAAAAAAAAAAAAGAACCATTTCTGAACCCCAGGAGCTGAAGCTTTAAATAAAATACTGTTTTTATGAAAACTGGAAAATCTATTTCTCTTCTTTCTCTGGAGATTGGCCTCATATGGCATTTTCTTTTTCTGTTTCCAGTGCATGCTTGTCAAAACATTCACTCCTACTTTTCGGTCTCTGTCGCGAATGCAGATGATCCCAACTCCTTCCTGGACCCCTGCCTCGTTTCTACTTGGAAAGTGTAATGCTTTAGGTAACAGATGCTTGACAGCCTAAAGGAGCTACCTATAATGGAGAAATAATCTCCTGAAATAGAAAGGGAACATTAGCCTGGGCTTCCACATGTCAGATCTGAGAGAAGAGGGGAAGTGCTCTTGCCATGGCCTCAGGCAGAGCCAGGTTGGCAGGGTTGCCATAGAAATCTGCATGTTTATCAAATCAAGGTCTGTGTAGTGAAACAGTGGAAGATACAATTCAGAGAGCATTGAAAGTAAAATAGACATATCAGCATGTATTATGTTACAAGAAAAGCTTGCAGAAACATAGAACTGTCTCAGTGGTTTATGTATAAATGAAAAGACAAAACCTCCCTTTGCCATGCATATCATAAAAGATACATTTTCAGAGACTTCAGTGTCAAGAGGTGATACTGATCAAAATATAAGTATTGTTGTTGCACAAATACAAATCTAGAGAGGCAATTAATATGCAAACAATTTGTATTTACTTCACATGAGGAATTATTTTGTGTTGGTTAACGATATCTTCTCTATTTCTCCAGTTTTTATTGAAAGAAATGCTCAGTGTAAGAAACTGTCAAGTTTTAAACATTATGTCTCAAGAGATGGCTCAAAACTGAGTGAAGACATGGGACACTATGCCAGGTGGGATTGTTTAGGACCCGCATCCTGTTATGGACAAGAAAAGCTGAAGCTATGGGCCAGCAGACCGGTGGAAGTTGTATCACCAAGCATGCAGCCAGACCAGACAAAAACTCTTCAACAATTTGTCAGTGTGTGTTCCACCTGCCACCGTCGACCTGCCACCAACAACCTCCTGGGCTCTTGGACTCCCGATGAATGCCTGGAACACCTGTTGGACCTGCTTGGTGGTGACTATTCTTGCAACCATATCTCAAATTTTTGCTGAATTTCTACCTTTATTTTTCACTCTGTCTTATCGCTATTGTCTCTCTCAATTCTTTGATAATAAATCTAAGTTTAGTTGCATGGCATTTGACCTCATTTATGTCTTAATTTTGGCTCTTGGGATCGAAAAAAAAACTCCCCCAGTTCCAGTTCAGGATCCAGGCAACCAGAAAGTAGTACTAATTTGAACTCTGAGCTGAGTGAACTGACCTGTAAAAGCTATGATGGCTTATTGCATAAGACAGCATTTGCCTATAGAATATTGATCACCCTGTGGGAAGATGCAATTTCAAGAACAAGATGATTGGAGCTGCGGGATAGTAACAGGTCGTTGCCAAATTTTTCGTTAATTCTTGCACTGTTATTGATATACACACTGTCTCCTACAAATTGAGCACTTTACAAAGAAGAGCAGGATCAGTCCCTTGGTCCAGTCAGAGAGAAATAATAGATTTGTCTGAAAGAAATGGGCAGCTCCAGGCAACCAGTTTGTATGGGATGTCTGATGGAAGCACTAGCCTTCCTATTAGGCTTTGATGGTCAGGCCACATGTCATTGGAAAAATCTTTCCACTTGGATTCTCCCAGAGTTCCCACACTTTGCCTATGGCTTTGTATTCAGCAGGTCCTAAAGATCAAAGCATGAACCAGACACAAGCTCAGGAGCAGGGAAACACAAGCAGGGACTTTCACCTCCTACAGGCCCTGCAGTCCCTGATGTCTCTGCATGCTCCCTGCCTACTCATGCAAACGACTTTCATATCTCTCATAGGCAGGGTGTTTGCTCACCTTGCTGCTAAAATGTGTCCTGGAAAGCTTCAAGACAGAAATGGAGAAAGGGCTGTGTGGGGGAGAAGCTGAAAAGTGACAGTCACAGTCTGCTGAGGCACTGACTTCATGAGTGATGACAGAGAGGTCTGGAGGTGTTAATAACACACACACAGCTAAATAACTCTAAAACACGCACCCAAGTATAATGTTATTACTGAGTAAATTGCATGTTTCAAAAAATCTCTGCCTACATATTTAGCCAGTGCTGACTATGTGTCTACTCACACCCCAATGTGTACGTGTGAGTGACTGGAACGATTCCTGAGGTTAATTACTAAACTCACCAAAGGTCTTGACACATTCAGAGCTGATGGAAACCACTGCACTTAGTCCTCAAATTTATCAAACAAACACAATTATGCTGGTCACGACACATGGCATGACTAATACGGTATCAGACTGAAAAACCCTGCCTTGAGATATGTTTCAGCCACAGGGAAACTCACACACCACAAAATGGAAGCTGATACAGGGGGGACATCATTGCCCATATACTAGATATTCCCCTTGCTGTCTTGCTTTTAAATTATATTGCATAACTGGTAGTTGCAGAAATATATGACATTATCTACCTTGGATGCTCAGGATATTTTTGCAGGTAGTTCTTCCTAAGCAGGTTTCTGATTGCAGGATGCAAAGTATTCTAGCTGGCTTTAGCTAGTGGGTCAATAAAAAAATGAACACAAGTCATTAATATCTTTGAAATGATGTCTGAACCAACTGTCAGTGAACTTCCAACAAGAGCTGTGAAAGAACACAGCTCTTGGGGAAGAACAGCTCCAAACTATTGGAGAGCACTGATGTGACCTACTGATCAAGCATGCGCTAGCTGTCTTTGCGAAACCTGGCAGATACACTGTCAGCATAACTGCAAGTTATTGAGCAACTGCCACACAAGCAGAAGTTTCTCTCACTGGCTCACCTCCTGTGCAAGTCCTTCATCTCCTCACCTTTCACTGTAAGTTGCTGCAACTCCCACAAATGTCCTCGTTAGGAAGGTTTCTCCAGAAAGAACTTTCTTTCCCCAAAGTGAACATTTTTTAAGTGTGCATTCTGACAAACATGCATAAAATCACAAACGTATAAACTGATACAAAGGCTGGGAAATGAATCTGTCAGTTCCAAAGTTAGTTAATTTACAGTCTGAAGGCCTTTTCTGCTTCTAAGGTAATAATAATTATATCCTTTAAAAATGTGATTATGTTCCTGATTTAACACTGACCCAGGTATGCATTTATGGATGTTCCTTCTTAATAGAGCCCTTAAATATATGATTAAATCCTTCTGAACCTCACTCTTAGGACTTTAGCTGAACCGGCACTTAATTCATTACTGCCTTAACAGACCCTCTACAAATCCAATCTAAATATGAAATAATGAAGCAGAGAGTACCATCCATGATATCAGAATTATGACATTTATTAACAGAGGTAGTCTCAAGTACTAACTACTTTTAGAATAGATTTTGGAGCTGCACATTGGCTGCTCTGTCTGAGCAACAGCTGCAGCACTCTGATGCTAAATTTTTCAGCCTCTCATACCATTTTGGCTGTGATGAAGGGGGCGGTGGCAGAAATCTGGTGTCAGACTTTGGGCACCCGACTGGGTGCTGAGCAGGCTGCTGGCTGCAATTGCAGTACTCAAAGGGATGAGTATGAGGCCTTCAGCTCGAAGCAGAATTAGGGGACATCCATCATCAAGTAGGGATGTGACTGGTGTGAGTGTCACCAAGGTCCACCACCTGTCTCAAGTTACAGTGGGATTCCCATCCTGCCTTCTACCTCCTGCTTCAAGCTCTGTGTGGCTGCATTTCCGATCTCCTTGTTCTTGGGCTTTTCTCAGAAAGGTGTTTGAATGGCATAGTCTGGGTGTCAGACAGCTGCCCAAATATTTTTTATAGAAATTGTAAAACGTTTTTAAGCTGGAAAATGAGGAACCTGATTATAGAGCTAAGGTAGGAAGAGCTGACCTAAGAAGCTTGAGAACTGCTGATTTAGAGGAATAAGTTTCATAAGGAAAAGAAAACAAAAGAAATGAAATCACCTTTGAAGCCTGGACAGGCTTTATGATGATCCTTCTAGAGTTTCAACATGTGGGTGTTTGGCGTAGTGGGATTTGACAGAAAAGCCAGCTCGGCTTTATTTACCATCTCTTTATATACTGGAAGACCTGGCGCACTTTAGCAATCAAAAAGACAATGTAACATTGACAATTGTTTAAAAAAATAAAGAAGAAAGGGGAAAAAATGTTAAAAACACTTTTGTTCTCTATAATAGAGTTATTTTTATATGTTTTTGTGATCATATGAACATTTTCCCTATCTCTGCCTGGTCATAAATATCAGCCTCTCTTTATTTTTTCTTTTTTAATGAACCGATGTGAAAGAAAGAGGTTCAGTCATTTGCTGGAGTGAAAGGCATTTTCTCTCTTTAATTAGGAGCCAAACTGCAGGAGTCAGTGTGTGCCAAGGAGGAAGTAAGATGAATGAACTTTCTGCACTGTACTAACAAGAATTCAATGTAATTGTTGAGAACAGGCTACCAGGATGCATACAGCTTTTGACGTAGGCACTGGTGGTGCTGTAATGGGAAGGAGCATAAAATCAGACAGATAGTAATAAAAGAGGTGGCTCCCATCTGGACTGCAGAGACACTGGCCTGCAGCTGAAGGTGTAAGGAGAGGCTGATGTATATCTGACAGGTGCTATTACTTGTGGTCTGCCAAGCCGCTTGCTCCTCACCCCAGATGAGGTCTGGTGGCCAGCATGGGACATGTGCAGGGAGAGCAGACTCTGTTACTGTGCCTCGCTTCACTGTATGCTGCTCTTGCTCTGGAGAGAGCTGCATTTCCTTGCTGGGCCTGGTCTGCATGCAGGAATAATTCACATTCAAAACACATAGCTGTCCCTTTGTGACACTGATGACAGCTGGGATCACAGATCTCTTTCAGGAAGCTGCTGCTTGTCTTCCAGGGCTGCCAGTCACCTAGGCCTAGGCAGCTGTGCTTGTTTCCCAAGCCTGCTAGATGTCTTCTGGCTCTAACTCCCCTGAGTCTGAGTTATGCCCCTAATTCCTATGAAGACTTGGGGATGTTATGGATGAAATACCCTAGTGATTCAGGGTTGCTGTGATTCACAATCCTAGTTTGGTCCCGCTATCTATTATGATGGACTGTGGGACGGCCTGCTATGCTTTGCAGCAGGATATTTCTTCTCCAGTGAGCATGATTAAGCTTTTCTTGTGGGGTCCTCTTGGCTATATTTCTGTTCTCTGATGGGCTCTGAGTCTGTGGGTCTGGGTACAAACTTTGTGCCCAGAATGCAGATTAGGGAGAGACTTGGGTGTATATCCACCCCTTCTCATACCCCGATTTCCGCAGGAAGGAAACCTTGGCATGAAATGAAGAAAGAAACCACTGTATTCTCCAAAAATGTGCTCAATGCAGATAAACAGTGGAACAGAGGTTTTGAGTGCCTCTGCAGGCAGAGGTAAAACACGGCTTACTTGACCTCCATCTTTGTTGCAGAAGCTGAGTGGGAAGGTCACAGCAAATGTCATAGGGAACTGGAGAAGATCATGGTCAAGTCAGTGTGATGCCTGGAAGAATGGACCACATGCTGTCTGTGCTGCAGCCACAGGACTCAAATGTGATGTCAGGCAGAGAGTTACTAACATTGTGTTTTCCATATTCTGCTTGCACACATCAAGAACTGCAGATTCTGCCTTGTAAAACACAGGAGAGAAATCAGCAACTGGACTGCAAGGAATTAAAGTGACACAAAACTTTGCATGCTCTACCAAATCAGCCATTTCATATGAAACATCCAGCACTAGAGAACATTTCAGATGTAATTTCTCGGTGTATCAGTTTGACATATCCATGGGAAGTAACAGTACCGCTGAAATTCTCAAGACTTGTTGCATATAACATTTAACTAGATTTTACAAATCACTCGGATGCTGCAGTGGTGAATGCTGTAAAGAACTCTTGATTAATGTTGTGTTCAGATGAGGTCTTCGCAGTGTACAAAATAAGGCCTGGGGCTGTACACAGAAAATGGAGATAAAACAAACTATAGAACAGCTGCTTCTACAGGGAGTAAATCTACTGTGCACTCCAAGTGGTGAGGGTACTCAGAGACGGAATATGTGGACATGAAATTAAAGACCATGCCATGGGATTTGACCACACAGGACCGAAGAAATCTTGCACACACCTGTTTTTATTGTTATCTTTGAGCTTGTAATTCTGTAATCTTTTAATTCATTTAGTGTGAATTATTTTTTTATGTCCTTCTTGTAGCTAGACACAGACTCAACTTGAAGAACTAAATATTTGTGTCTGGGTAGACAAAGTGCACTAAAAGAGAAGAAGAAAACAATTCTCATAAATTATGAATTCTGGAAATCACATGGCTGGTAGTGACATGCTGGTGCAGCCTTGCAAAGAATACTGTAGGTTAGATGGCCCCTATTTAGCAGTCCCCAATGTAATATTATTTCCCAGGTCACGTTGTGTAGCATCCTTATCCAGCCTTACTCCTCCTACCTCTAGCCCTGGATATGCATAGGATTTATCTCAGCATCCCATATTCCTGGGCAAGGAGACACCACTGAGCCGCCAGCTGCCTTGTTGAGGAAAGACTGACAAACTTTCCCCTCCATCTTGTCTGCTTCAGAATTTGGGGGCAAAAAATTATAGACTGACTTTCCTCTCACAGTTGGCAGTTGGGCTGCAATTTAGTGTGTACAAGAGTCCCATGGCTGCTAGCAGCACTAACACTCTTGGCCACGTTCTCTGGCTCAGCTCTCATGTCTCAGAAAGCCTACAGCGAGGACTTCCCAGCTGGAAGAGGCACGCTCATCCAGGAACTGGCCCCATGCCCTCGTCTCTGTGTCAGGCAAAACAGCCTGGGGACACAGCACCTGGGCTGCTACTGTAAATCGGGGAAGTAACTCAGAATAGCTCAGGCTTCTCTGAAACACTGGCTGGGCTCGTGTCCAACTAGCAAACGGCAGACTAACCTTGAGGTTTAGTACTCATCCCCAATGTGAAATGAGACTCAGATACAATCCAGCTGATGCTTAGGGGTTTTCTATCCTGGCTCCCTTATACGTGCGTGGAAAATGTGGGGTCAAATCATCCAATGCTGTACCAGCTTCACAGAGCATCAACGGGATAGCAAATGGAGCTTCTCACCACCTGGGGTCTTCAGGAGTTTCTCTGCTAATGTTTCTGCTATATCCCTCCCTGGGAAACCAGACCCCAGATTAGTGAGGGCGGATTTCTTCCTCTTGTCCCTCTTCCCTGCTGTATGCGCTGTGTTGTGGCACAAGACCTAAGCCCCCTTTTGCATAAACTAGCACTTTGCTGTGGATGCAGTCCAACCTGCACTGAATTACAGCTAGGCCAATCAGAGCTTGCCAGTTCAGTTTAAAAACAAACAATCCCATCTAATTTTCTCTATGTATGTTTTTCCTGCATATTCTCTAACATTGCCTTGGCTTTCCTATAGCAGCAGGAGACTATTATCTCGTCAACAATGTTCTATTGCATTGACATTATCTCTTAATTATACAATTACTTTGTTACGTACTGTAGTTTGAGCAATAAAACATTTGAAGTACTTCAAGCAAATATAGTATTAAAGGTTTGAAGGGAAAAAAAAACCCAAAACCTTGATTCAAACCATCTGCTAAATGCAAGTACTTTTTTATTCTTTCAATTTATTAAGGAAGAAATTAGTACAATTAGTGCTGGAAAAGGTGTAGGTAAAACGCTGATGCTTGTTGGGATTGGTAAAATCATGCTCTTGTTATCCTGAAATACGTGTAAAGAGAACTGGGCTACTTTACCTATGTCATTCCTCCTCTTACCGCCATGGGACACCTCAAAACTGACCCAGGTCCCTGTAACTCACACTATGTGACTGGCGTTGTGCTGACAACACTGCATCTGCTGCCAGCGTCACTGGGGAAGAGCAGCCCTGGGTACATGAAGGGTACGTCTCACCACCAGGTATACATCTGCAACAAATCCATATCGATTTTCATTTCAGAGAAGCTGAGGGAGGATACCATACTGACACGACTTCTGCCTAAAAGAAAGGCAGCTCACAGCCAGGCACTGGGATAATCCACTCTCACACCTACCAGGTTGTCACTCGTTGGCAGTACCTCATGCCCCAGACCTGCTCCTAACAAAGTCAGTGACACTTTATCACTGACCTTGAATGAGAGCAGGCTCAGGATGCTGTAGCTTAGATAAACTGCTGGTGCATTTGGCAGTTGTATTTAAGAAACAAATCTCCTTAGTCCCTTAAAAGCCTAACACCTCTGACTGTCAGATGTATCACTTTTTCCTGCATCCCATGCTTTGCCTCTTGACAAAATCAATATTCTAAAAATAAATAAATAAGAATACAGTGCGAGCATCTAAATTGAAAAGCAGCAGTTGGCAGCGCCATGAATCTTTAATCTGGATTTAGTCAGCCAGATAGAGCAAAGCCTGGCAAGACCCCTCAGGCAAAGCATTCAGCAAAGTTACTGCATTGCACTTGAGAAGTCCAACAGTCCTTTCAGCTACAGATGCATATGAAAGAGCCACAAGGTGGGAATGCCTGCAGTCAGTGCTCCCACAGCTCCCCTCAGCTTCTCTCCTGGGGTGATGGAGGAAGATGATGATGGCTGCTGAAGGAGACTTGTCTTGCGCCAAGACAAGGAGGGAGCAAGCCCCTGGAGGTGGAAAAGAGGTGAGAGAAGCTGGAGGAGCGGACTGCAGGTGCAAACAGCTGTGCTTGATTCGCTGAGGTCCTTGCCTTGCCTCAGTCTCTCTCTTGAGAGGCAATGTGTTTGCAAAGGAATTTTCTGCTTCCAAAAAGGGTGATTTTTCAGTTTGGGAATGCCAGACATGGAGGATTGGGGGTGGTGACTTTAGCAGAACTGCTTTTCACGTTTCATCTGTAGCATTCTTAGTGCTGCCAGCTCCTCAGCCTCTCACCTGCTCCATTGCAAGGGGATTTTAACTGGGACCCTAATCTATGAATGGCTATTTCTGATAATCAGAGTAGGATATCATAGAGTTGCGTGACTGGAGAAGAAAGAGAAATGAGAAAATGTAAGTCTGTTACAGATCACCCAGGGAACTCATAACAGCAGCTCTGAAGCACTATCTGCATGCGGTGACGGACAGTGAATAAGGCAGTGAGTGGCACATGTTGGCTTTTTCACCAGCCTTTTTTCTTCCTTGGGATGCTCACCAGGTTTTGCCATGCAGAGTTTAGCTGAGATTCAATGGCTGTTTTGCACTTTGATATTTCTGAGAGCAAGAGAGAAGCCAGAGCTGCACTGAGATTTGAACCAAGGTCTCAGCCCCCTGTGATGCATTAGAGATGGCCTGAGTCTATCCAGAATTTTCAAAAGTGTGAATATTTTTAGGAAGGATTTTGAAGGCAGTAGACATTAGCATTTCTAGAGAAGGATTCTCATGCCTGGAACCATCAAGAAATGAGTGACAAAACCAAGTGGGGAATGCTGGTCCCTGCACACAAATGAATTTTTCCTCGTAGCCCTTGGACCATGGGCTGTAAAACGGAAGAGAGCTGCTTGTCCACCTAACAGGTTTGTGTCTGTGTGGCCGCGCACAATAAAAAGTGCCCTGGCAAGCCTTGCCTCTAACTCTAAAAACGTTTTCAGAATAGGACTTTTATGTTTGCTGCTTTTTGGCCTGATGAAGCAGCAGTGCCAGAGAAGTTCAATGGCAGCAGGTGCTGAACTCAGGCTCGTTTCCTTTTTGTTTTCCTTTTATTTTTTTTTCCCCCCAGAGGTATGCAAGTATCAGCTGTCAGCTAGAGTTTATGCAAAATAATTCCTTCTAAATGACAAGAATAAACTTTTTTCATACATCTGCATGAAGAAGAAAAACAGGAGATAATGACAATCGGAAGGATGTGGCTGCAAGGACAACACAAACACACAAAAAGTCTAGGTATGCCTGAACAGAAGGGCGCATGATTTATGAGTCCCATTGCCATTAACTGTTGTATGCCACAGTGCGATGTTCTTGCTCCTCTTGACCTCTGCAGCACTGCTGTTCAGGCTGGCTCTACCCTCCTGGCCCTCCTCTGCGGAAAGTGATTTGTAAGTGTCTTCTGAGACATCTCATTTGTCAAGCCTCAGATTCACTTTGGTTTCGAAATGTTCTTCATTAAATATGATTTTTCATGGTTAGAGGTGTTTATTCAACTGTAGAGACCAATGCTTTGTTTTTTAAAATATGCCGTTACAAATGGATTTACATTGTTTTATTGCGTTTTCAAAATTTTATTTTGAAAAAGAAAATATAACTTATTTTGAAACATTTTCAACCTGTTCAAATTTCTATTCTAATTAGGAAATATAATGAAAATACACACTTATCCTGAGCAAAATTCCTGACCTATTCTATGTTACTATATTTTGCTAGCTCTGCACATGTACACTTTTCCAGCAACTAGCAGCCCCTTAGGGTCACAAGAGAATGCCTCTCTTTACCTCTGCTCTGTCTGGCTAGGACCTGCTCCACAGAACAGCATAAGCATTTATTTCTTCCTCTCTCTTTTTTTCTTCTTCACTCTTGCAGCTTGCCTGCCTCGCGCTGCTCCCACTCTTTTGAATATTTCTGCTTTGTTTGCATTTCTGAGAGTGAATCATTTTTTGCATCTGTTTTTGTGAAAAGAAAAAAACAAAGCAAAACAAATGAGCTCTGTGAAATGTCAAGGAGGCTGTTAAACAACAGTCTTGAAATCGGTCCCTTAATTGCATCACTAATGGGAGTTTTTATCTAATTGAAAAGCAACGAAGCAAATCATTTTTTGTTGTAGCTTCCATTAAACACTGCCCGAGAAGTGGAGAAGCAAAGAGAAGACACAAAACAAATCTCTACAAGGGCTGGGTGTCTCCTTGTCAGAGAGCAGGATGTGCCTCCCTGGGGATCTGGCTGCCCAACTCGTTGGCCATGGGGAGTGCTGATACTGCCTGCAAAAGCAGTGGCAGGTTTTCGCAGCCACAGAGAGGCAGTCGCTGTGCACCCATCAATGCCATGTACTTCTGGGGTGGTACAATACCTGCTCGGGTACACAGAACAGTGAGTCTCAGACATATTTTTTTTTCTTATGGTTAGCAGAACCCATTTTCATATGAATTTTGTTGCTTGACATCCCCTGCCTGTGAGTAACTGATGCAGGCAGTAGAAGTGTAAACTTGTGTAAACTTCCTTTTTTATTTTTTAATAAAATATATTGAAAGTTTGGACTTTAGATTGAAGTGCATAAAAAATGTTCTCCATACTTGTGATAACTATGGGCTCAAGGTTTGCCAGGCTTACTGGTTATGCAAAGGGTGACTTGTATGTATACAAGGGCCTGGACATGTCTGTCAAGCGCTGCAATTACTTACTCAGGGATGCGCTGGAAGTGCCCTCCCTTTGCAGCTCCAGTTCAAAATACGTGCACAAACAATCAATGCTTCTCCTGGGAGAGATGATAAGCGTGTGAAAATTGGTCTGTACTTGTACAGTAAGTCCTGCCTTCTCATCTCAACCCTGACAGATTCAATCAATTCCAGAGCCCCCAGCAAGGTGACAGTAAAACAAGAAGCTGGTTTCCAGCCCACAGCAATGGCATCTTACATCCCAAATCTAATAATGTGTTTTTTTGGGTGAACAAGTGAGGTGAGATTTCTGCCCCACTTCTCTGTGCTCTTCTGGGAAAGAAGTGTTCTATTTTGGGAGACCTCTTGGGCTCTGTGGGTTTACTGAGTGGGAAGCTGATGGGAAATGATAGTGGGAGAAAGAGTGAGGGATCCCTCTGGTCTGGTAGGTTGATGCTTTTGTGCCATGTGGCATTACCAATCCGGCTTTGGGAGGGAGAGGGGACTTCGGCAGTTAAAGAAGATAATTTAGTAATATTTCATGTCCCCTTGTAGTGGTGCAGGTGACCACTTCAGTTCTAGAGATAACGGGGATTCTGCACCAGATCTTAAGACTTAAGTAAGCCTGCTTCTAACTCATAAATTGAAAGAAAAGCCGTATCGTTTTCATGCTCTTGGATGTGATTTCTGTCTGAAAGTAGATGCCACAGCAAAAATTGTACTGGAGAGTTAGATCTTATGCACACTCATACTTCTGAGTGCTCGTGGTGCGTAAGTGAAACAAATGGTAGCCTAATTGCACGGGGAGAATATGAAGGATCAATTCAGCAAACAGAACAGATCTTGTCAGAACACAGAGCACATTCAGAGAATAACAAATATCTGCTATTTCAGCAGGTTGTTTTATTTGTTGAAGATCTCCCTACAAACTGTGTACCCAGATAGAGATCCCACCAGACAGATCTTTGGCTATGCAAGATGTGTATATGGTGTCCTTAGCAGCCTGTACTACAGGTGCTGCACAATTAACCCAAATCAGATATAATCACAAATTAAGTAATTGAGCCTCAATTTAGTAGAAAATGCTGCTCAATTGTCCAAGTAAAGAAAAACAGATTATCCAGTGGGCAGCTTAGCTTGGAAATAATATAATTCGCTGTGCAGAAAGCTGGTGCTAATAATATTCTTCATCATGGAAACATGCCAAGGGACCTTTAGCGGTACTAAAGAGGTAAGAAAACTTGGAATTTGGGTCTCATGTGAAATACCGCTGTGTCAGCAGTGGACCTCTGTCTGCAATGATGCAGTAGGGTGATTATTCTGTTAAAGACTCCAGAAGAAACACAGAAGTTACTTTGTTAGCTGTATTTTGTCCCATGCTAATGTGCTTATTTTCCTGAGAGATATTCTTGTCTGTCAGTAGAACAGGTTAAGCAGAATTTTGTCATAATTAGTAAAACTGACTGGGCAAATTAATTTTAGTTTTGCCAAAAAAAAAAAAAAATCCTGATTGGGAAAAAAATTCCAGTATCGTCAGACTCCTCAGTTACCTTGTGGTATCACTGACATTTTCCAGCAGCAAAAATCCTGCAGCATTTCTGAGACAGAAGCTGTACCAGCGACCTCCATGCAGCCTGGCTCCATGACAGCTGCCAGACGTGCTGCCAAGGGTTTCCAGCTCCCAAAGCTTTCAGTCAATACTGCCGTGCATGTCCTAGAGCTGGACCACAGATAGGTCAGCTGGCATTAGACAGTGACCTGTGCCATGGGACTGGGATCAAGGGGTGGTTTTCAGGGAGCTTCCTTGAGCTGAATGCTCTGGATAGTGATTTTGAGGCAACTCTGACATTTCTGGTAGTTCTGCGGTTACAGCTCCATGCCTTAGAAAGTGGCTGCACTCAGGCACAGCAGGACAGGGCAGTGGCACACAGGGATCTGCTGCTGCAGGACATATCTCTGTGGCATCAGGCCAGCATCCATCCATGGCTGGCGACAGGGGCATCATGACCTCTGATTCTGAAGGCTTGGCTCAGATTTCCAGAGGCTATTGAGGTTCCTGCAGTGAATATGGGCAGTTTCCCTGCCAGTAATGGGAAATTCTAGGATCTAATTAGATGTACTGTTTAGAGACTTGTGGCTAGTCATGCTTCTTGTTTTTTTTTTTTCCTACCATATTCAGTGGGATAGTGGGATAGAACAGGGCAAAGGAAAATAATAGTACAGATGTTGAAATTAACTCTTTCCTTCCTTCCTTCCTTCCTTCCTTCCTTCCTTCCTTCCTTCCTTCCTTCCTTCCTTCCTTCCTTATTGGTGTGTGACTGAAATTACATGATTCATTGTAAAAAAATAACTCTTTCAGGAACAGAAAATATCCTGGAGACTGTTTTATAAAACAAATATCCATTCTTTCCTTCAAAAGGTGTTTCAAGGAACATGTTCTATTTCTGCCTGGCTTTAATAAGGATATCTAAAAATATTCCACCCCACCGTGGAATATTTGGACTATGAGTCCTTTTAGATTGCTTTCCATGATCCTCCCTCCTCTCTCTGTCATATTTTCTATATTCCCACCTCTGCTGTGCCAGTGATGCTGCCCACATCATTCATTCAGTACAGTGCCACAGAGATTCCTTTACTCCTCTCCCCATGCAGCAGCATTGCTTCTTCCTCATTAGTACCTTTTCCATTGCCTTCCTGCATCTTCAGGAACCCCAAGGCACTCTCTTGCACCTGTCCATCCTGGCACAGTGGTCAGTGCTTTTCAAGAGAGCCTTTTATCCTCTGTGTTGTCCCTGCTACCATACACACAAGTAACAATAACATTTTTAATGGATTGCCTCAGATGGTAGCAATTTGAATCCTGTGTAGAAGTGCCTTCAACAGCCCCTCTCAAGCTGAAGGGCTTGGCCTGCAGAGGTGCTTACAGTGGAAGTGTTTTTAGAAAGGACCTGGAAAGAGACTCTTTTTGGGTCTAATAATAATACTGCTAAAGAGCTAAAGCAGGGAAGATAGAAGTCATTAGGAATGAAGAGAGTTATTTAAGTAGAATAAGAAGGTATTTTGGAGAACTCAGATCAGTGGGGGGAATGCTGATGAAAAAAATGCATCTACATGAATAGGTTTCTGATTAAAAGCTGAATTAGTGAACATAGTTAAGAGGATTAAAAAGAAAAAAAAAAATCTAAAGAGTTGAGATAGGACTAATGCAGGGACTTCGAGCAACCTGCAGTGTTTGCTCTGCAGAGGGACAGAGCATAAGAGCAGGCTGGGCAGTTGCCCTGCAACACAGCGGGGACAAATGGAGCTGTGCATCTCCTCAGGACTTCTCCCACAGGCACAGCCCAGTAGTGGTGAAGGCTGCGTCCAAAGCGCATGGCAGCCTCCTCTTGTGGGGATGCCCCAGGTTCTGGAGGTGGATTTCTCTATTTGTAGGACCTGTTAATTTCCATCTGCTGGAATTGGCATCTCCAATACAGATATTTATCTGTACTTGAATTGTGCTGCTGGCATTAATAAGTGGTCATTGATAGTCTTCAGGAGCACCTGCATCCCAGCCTTCCTGCAGCACTAATTTACCATGGCTTAAATCTGCCTCTTCATGTAGAAGGGGACTGATTTCCAGGTAGGAAGCAGTCTCCCAGAAGCATTGCAATGACTGCATCCCTTGGATCCTGCAGTGGTCATATGTTGTAGAAAATCCTTGGGACTGGATTGAAGAGGAAGATGCAAGTCTTATCTCTTAAACAAAATGAAATCCTGACAAAAGTTGAACTCATTTTATTCATACCTGTTGGACTTATGGTCCAAGCCAATAAAATGAGAGCTCTGGGAGAAGTTAGCAACAAAGAAATCTCTGTCTTCATATATGGGGTCTCTACACATTGCATGCTCATACAACATTTGTGTTTGTTTGATCCTTGGAATAACGAACACTATCGTGCAATAAAACAAAGCGGAAAAATTATTCCTCTTCACAATAACCTTAAATGTTCACCTTAAAATGCAACCTGCAATGCTTTGAGTTGTCCAAGAAGAACATCCTAAGAAAAGCAATGATGATTTCAACTCCATTGTTGCAAGCACACCAGGGTATAACACTTTTGTAGTATTGCACTTTTCCCTTTGATGGATCTCATCCTGACTATTTGCTGTAGTTGCTCAAGGTTGTTCTAAACATTCCTGTTAAACTCAGGGGAAATAAAGTGATACATGACAAAAGGAGGACTTCACAGCAAAGAGTCGAGAAGAAGAAGAAATATTCAGGGTGAAGGAGGAAGTGCAACTGTGCCAGAAGATGTAACATGAGCAGTGGAAAGGGCCAAGAGGAGAGGGTAGGCAGCAAGTATAGTCTCCAGATACCCCTGCAGGAGATTTTGCAAGATCTCTCATCACTGCTGTGGTGGGTGTGCTTCACTACTAATGCTGGTAGCTGTGCGCAAAGATCATCCTCAAGTTAAGTCCCAAGTTTCACTTTCTTATGTGTCATGTATGTTTTCTTTCTTTGGTAATTGTTACTCCTGCATATCTCTGCATGTGATTCTTATTCGCATGATTTACTGTATCTCCGTTACCCCCACAGGCATTCAAATTACCGAGGGCTGGAGCCTTGCCTATACTTTATTGCCTTTCCCAGGAATATGAAATACTGGATTCAAGATGCACATTTACCTATACGTAAAGGCAGCTGAAGATGGAGAATGCTCTTCTAAAGCCACCTTCAGTGACATTTTTGGGAGAAAACAAAGCCCTGTGAATACTTTTTCCACCATAACAGAACCATGTAGGAACATTTCTTTTCAAATTGGAAAAGCTTATGGAGTTCTTTTCATTTTCACTTTTCTACTAGAGCTAATTTCCTGGTCTGATGGGAGGGTCCAGCCATCCTCTTAGAGATCTTTCTGCCAAAAGAAATCCTTAGTTATAACTAGTGCTTCCATGCAATGTTTCAGCTTTGGCAAAACACTGCACATCAATAAAAATGCTTAATCAAAAACATTCTGGCCAGCTCTACATACATGGTAGTTTTCATTAGCATTACAGAAAAATACTTTCCGCAGAGCTGTTTAAGTTTTTAAGCAGTCATTATTCCAGACGTGAACACTCTTCTCTTGCTGGCTGGCCCCGTAGTCCATACCCACCAGGTTGTAAATCACAAAACCTATACTAGCTTCAGCAATGCACTGTAATACAACATTTGTCCTCTAAGTAGACATAACCCAGGAGAATCTGTCCCATTGATTTGGATTTCATTTTGCTATTCACTGCCCATGCGCTGATATTGCTTCCTACTACTTTGTCTACACTTGAGCAGCAGCACGTAACGTAATAGCGAGTAGGATTCTTCTCCTCCTTCTGCAAACCTGATTAAGGCTTCCATCTCTTGCCCTGCTTGTTGATCCAGTGGAGCTGAGCTCATATCCTTCATAATCCGAGGCGACATGACAAGGCTTTCTGGGGACGATCCCTGCACTCTGCATGAACGAACAGTCCTCTAAATGGTCATATAATTTCCCACTATTTTAACATTGTTGTGTTGCTCAGCCCTTGGAAAACAAGGACAATTACTTCGTTTCAACCCTAACATGTTGAATTGAAAGAGCTTTTTCTTTCCCTTATTCTTTTTACTGATTGTTGCAATAAATAATATTTCTCATCAGGAGGTGTCTGAACTCTCTTCTACTATGGAAGATGCAGCAATTCCTGTAGCCAGCTGCAGATGTGAGGTGTGGAGTACCCAGCAATCTCCTCCCAGACAGAGATAGTAACAACACTTTTCAGAGAACTGAGCTTATTTTCCTACTACAGGTGTTTGTCACAGCAGTGAGCTCCTGGACTAAGGACCAGCCTCACCTCTTGTCCTTTCTCTGCCCATCCAGCTATTCACCACTTCGTCCTTGGCACAGAAAGTCCTCCACAAAGGACATTCAGGCAACAAGCATGCGGTTCAGGTTTTTAGCAGGGCTAAAAAGGTTTGGACATGAGTACCTCTTCTTGCTGGCCTCAATCTATCCTCCTTTTGGGTACAATATCTGATGGGAAAGGCTGCCAGGGCCATTGGCTGGTTTTCCCTCTAATTATGCCATGCAATAGAATCATAGAATCATAAAATGATTCTAAAAATCACATATAACCAAATCAGTGTGCGTGAAGCTGTGTTTTCCCTTCCTCACCCCAGATGTATTCTTTCCCTTGCTTTTTTTCTTGAGTATTTTCTTTCCAAGAACTCTGTGGTGCTCCTTCACCATCCACACACACTTGCCATGGCTGTCTTTCAGCCAGGGGATTTCAGAGGGATTAAGCATGTAGACAATATTATCAGTGTCCTATTCCCTTCAGAAGCCTGAAAAGCTCTATCTTCTGCTATTTGTATGTACTTCTCACTGCCTGCTTGGAGTGCTTGACCTGCAGAGACATTTTGGGAAAGAGGACTGATACCTTTGTGCAGCCCCTCGCCACCCAGTGCTTCAGAGCTGAAGCTGGGATGCAGCCTCCACTGCTGCTTTCTACAGATGGGCAAGCCAGCATGGATTAAGGGGAGCAAAGGCATTCCTTCTAGCCTAGAGCTGAAATAAGAAGAAAATTCAAGTTTAAAAAAAAAAAAACTTTTTGAGGTTTGAGTAAATTTAGTTATTTGGTTTTCCCTTTATCTTCTTCCCTCCTGAGCTTTGAGTGGGACAGAACTGGGAAAAGATTACAACAGAACAGGCTTAGCCAGACAGGAGATGTGTCTAGATTTAGTGAGGCTGTGACTTGTAGGATGCCCAAAGCTTTACTCTGTCCTGACAGGAATTCTCACAAAGCAGAGCACCCATACCATGAAGGCAAAGCATCTCTGTGTCTGCTAGTCCTACCTCCTTTTACTGAACCTCCCACTGTCCCACACACTCGGTATCCAGTCATTCCTTCCACCTTGTTTTGTTGTGCTCCTGTAACCTTTCTATAAGCTGCAATAGGCAGAAATCAGTCTGGGGTTACCCCTTCCTGTAGTTAGCTTCCTGCCTTTACAAGAAAGTGGAAATGCAGAAGTTCTTTGTGTGTTGACAATGCCTGAAATGTCCTGAAGTTGGGAAGGGCATTTGGAAAGACTGTACCTGTATTATACCATCCCCATCAGTCCTCTGCTACATTGCTTGTTCTGTGGTATAAATTCAGCCCCAGTTTACACCTAAGGAGAGAGAGCCTTTCTCCAGCTACTGCACTGATTTCCTGATGTGACCTACAAGTGGTCTGCACCGTGTTGAGTCTATTGCATCTCATCTTCAGCTCCCCCCACCCGTCGTCTCTATTCCTCTTCTCACCTGAAGCCTCTCTCCTACCATCATGACAGAAGGTTTTTTTTTCTCCCTCTTATGGGTTTCCAGCATACCTGTTCCCCTGTTCCCTGGCTTCCTCCTTTGGCTTTGCTGCCCCTTTCTGTGCCCCACAACCTTGCACATGGTGTATATCTGCAGCTGTTCCGTGTGGTGTGATACTGCTCAGCTCCTTTGAAGATGCTTTGCAGCAGTCCTAGCTATGTAAATGACGTTGTGGAAGTGGTTTCAACAAACATACAAATAAAACACCTTATATTTTTTGCTGCTTTGAGAGGAGCAGCAGAGCAGAGAAATGGAAACCCAAGACAGGACTCAGGTGAATCCTGTNTTTGTAAATGAGTGGAGGTTCAGAGTAACCTCTCAGTTTCCAGTGGACAAAACACATCCAGCAGCATCAAAGCCATAAAGGTCATTTATGGGTAATAAATGACATCTCTGAGGGTCAGGGAAACATGCATTTCTGATCATCATCCCTCCAAATTCTGTAGAAATTCCTTTATGGGATTTTATGGCTATTTTCTGTGGCAAATCTAGGTCATGCTGCTGGGTGTTTTGTAACACACACAAGCATGAATGCGGACTGATGCTGCCTGTCAACCTTTGTGTCCAATAGTGATATTAGACCTGCTGCTGGTGTCACCTCCTGCCTGAGCAAGCTCCTCCTCAGTCTGGCTAATAAACACCCACTTCTTCCAGAAGCAGGGGATCATGGTCTCTGCCTCAGCACTCAGCTGCTACACTGTCACTGTGACAATAGTGCTGTTGTAACTGGAAGGAGATGCTGTTGTTCGGGGATTCATTGAGCAAGAAAGGCTCCAAAGTCTGAGATCTGAAGAGAGCAACAAACAAAAATTCAGCATACAACTCTTTCCTTTGGGGAGAGTGTGAGAGAAAAATAATATGATCTAATAAAAGCTGTTATCTTTGGTCCCTATGTACCTTGGTTTTCCAACTCAGAAGTAGAATAGAACAATGTAGTTTGGCCAAGATGCAGGTTTTGCAACTCTTAAATTGTTCCTTCTTATACTATGGGCAAGTGGGAGTGTTGGAGGCAGTGGAAGTAAATTGGGAATAGCTTTTTATCCAGTTCTGGTGCTGCCAACATAGATTATGCTTGTTCTCCTTGCACAGCCATTGCACAAGACCTGTCCTCATTCACAGGCTTAAATGCTGTGCCTTACACAGGTCTGCAGTTCAAGAGACGCCCTTCACATTCCCTGGTTATTAGAGTGCTAACCCCACACTTCTGCAACACAAAAACAAAGACATCTTACTTCTGATAATAGTTTTTGTCAGTTTTTCTCATTGCAGTCATTTTAGGCTTTGTATTTGTCCGTCCAAGATGGGAATACCTTTCCCTCTACCCCTCACTCATCCCCTGCCAAACCCACCACGATCTACAGGAAAATTTGAAGATATAGTTGGATTTGATCTCTCTCTCTCTCTGTTTTATCCCCATCTCTGTGATTGGAAGTCTGCTGCATTTCTTTGCTGTTGGAGAAAAAGGATGTTCTCGTATACTCATATTAAGTCAGTTTTCACCCCACGCCACCTTCCACATCTCCTCTGGCTCCTTCTAAAGACAGCTTGACTGCAGGTGTGAAATACAGCATGAGGAGTCCATACATTACTTTCCTTGAAGTAAATCAAGATTCCCGTTACTCTGCAGTCATTTTGCCTGAGCTATTTACGTAACTGTTCATAGGTGCAGGGCTGGGCTGTTCGCTGGGAGATTCAGGACCCAGCTGGGCTGTCAGCCCCCCCTTCCCCATCACTTCAGCACAGTCACTGCTAGCCAATACTGGGCTAAACCAGCCCGGCTAAGTGCTGAATGAAAAATGCAGCCATTATGGTGCTGCTTTTCATTTCTCCAAGGAGAGCTGCAGCTATCAATTATTTGGGAAATTGGAGCCATCTGTGGGGCACAGGGAACCTTATCTTTTGCATGCTGCAGACAGCAACGATATGAACTGGGAGTCCCCTAGGAAAAACACTATTATTATTTAAAGAGCTATCAGCTGTCATTGCCCTGCCCTTCGCTGAGGTCTCTGCTGCTTTCTGATTGCCTGCCTGTTCGGGTTCATACTGATTTATTGGACTTACATAAACAGGATGACTAATGTGTTTTCCAAATGGCATTTGCCCACCCAGCAGTAACCCCCTCTTTGTCTGCCCGAGCCCTCGGATATTGTTACCCTTCCTGCATCCATCCTGGATTGCCTTGTTTCTCTGGGGCTCCAGGTGCATCTCCAGTACCTCTGCGGGAAGCTCTGCTTCCCTCACTCCTAGTGCAGCAGTAGGCATTTGCTGCTGTAAAAAGTGTACTGCTGGAACAGGAGTTCCCAAGTGTCTGTGAGATCTCTACTGCCAGAGGTGCTCAAAATTCAAGTGGACAAGGCCATGAGCATACTGCTTTGAAGTTGCCCTGCCAAAAGCAGGGATTGGAGCAGCCAGCATCAGCAGCATCGTGCAACCGCAATTATTCTGTGCTATCCTCATTCCCCAGGAAACCTTTGGGGCAGCGCCTTGCCCAGCTCTCCTCTGCCCTACTCTGTGTGGGACTGCTGGGAAGAGGTTGTGAGAGGAGGGGGAATATAATTCCCTCTTCCTATTAACATTACCTGACTTGGCTGTCTTCTGCTCCTGGCTGGAAAATTTTCTGTAGGGAAAAAAAGAGAAACAGAAGAACATTTTGGGTTTTCTGCACTGCTTTAAACCCAGAAGTCCTGTGCAAAGGTCCTCTGTGCCCATGTGGTCACGCTGTGCATGTGTTAAATGGTGTAAGCATCCAGATTTGTGACCAGCCTTTCCAGCTGGATGCCTGGCAGTCTGGATGTGTTGCAGTGACTGCTCCCACAACCACCTCCTCTGCTTGCTCATAGGGAGCCATGCCAGTCTCTCCATGTGGCAGCAGAGCTCCTGGAGCTGGAATGACAGCAAGAAGATGCTGCACAGGTTTCAGGAGGGCTGGGAAGATGCATGGAAAGACGTCATGCTCCTGGGATTGCTCAGGAATAGCTGGAACCTGCCCCAGTGGTGGGGACACTGCTAAGCAAAGACACATTTAAGCACCCCTCTCTCCCCCAGTATTTTCCAAGGTAAAACCCAGAGGAAATCAGCCAGCCTCTGGCATACATTCCCATTCCTGCCACCTATGAGAAACTCTTAGGCCAGAAGAAAAGCATGCAAGGCTCTCAGCTGACCTATTGGCAAGCATGTTGTGGAAACAAAAGGCAAGTTAAGCAAACTTGTGTGGAAATTTTCCCAGGTGTGATTTAAGAGCTGTTGAAAATGTTACAGTCTTGTGCATTAGTCTGTGGTTTTGTCTATTAAGCGGAGCCACTAAGAGAACCAACATACTCTCAGAGTCATTCAGGATGGAAGCACCTTCTCTTATGTCCTAGCTGCTTCTTACCACCAGCAGCAGTTTCCTGTCTCTTGGAGGCCTTTGCTCTGTGGAGGATATAAGTGCTAGTCTAGCATGGCTTAGTGGTGCCATTCTAAATCTCTGCTTCGTCAAGCACGAGACATTTGAATAAATGCAATAAATTGCAGTGTGTTGGTAATGGGAAAAGAGGTGAAGCAAAGTCCAAAGAAAGAGCAGGCCACTTTGCAGATAGTCCACAGCTCATTGTTCAAGAGTGTTCAGGATGGCAGGTCAGTCCCCTGACATGAAATGGGCTGGAGGCTTTGGGCCAGCTCATTGCTGAAGGCATATGGTATATATGAGAGGGCTACAGCCAGCTACAATTCACATGAAAATCTTTTGCCTTAGAAGATGTTTTCCTGCTTCTCTGCTCCTCTGACAGGACCAGAAGATAGGAGAAACTGCTTTTTGGCTCTCACCACCAGCCTCCTGCAAGTGAGCCCTCTTTGATGCAGGAGTGCTCTGGCTTTTGACTTGTTCCTGCAGGGACTGTGAGCAAGCAGGGATGATGCTGGCATTGTGACAGCGGCATTGCGAAGCGCTGCTGAGGAACCGATGGTGTAATCACGCAGCATCTGCTGTCTATGCTGTGGCCACACCACAGGGCACTGGCTCAGGTGTGCGTGGCTGGGACTGTCACATAAGCACAGCCTGCCCCAGCTATCGGTGAGGAGAGCATTTTCAGGGCATCCCTGGCAGGGGAGCAAGTTAAGGAATTAGTCAGTTGGCTGACAGTGCTTCAGACAAGAAAGCAAGTTTTTGATGGAGTAAGAAGTGTGAAATCCAAGACCTATGGTAATGATGGAGCTTTTGTTTCCTCCTGTGCCTGTCTCCTACATGGACAAAAAACTTTTCAGGTAAGGGGCATACTTACACACCAGAAATTAAAAAATTTAATGAGAGAGAAAGACAGAGAGAGAAATCTCCTCTCTTTTCCAGCCTTCCCACTGCTCACATCACAGCTGATATCTCTTTGCTCCAGCTCCATTTAAGAAATATGAAGCTGTGACCATGTTTATTCATCAGTAACTGTGGGAGATATCTTATTTTTCTCTTCCCTACCCTGACTTCATGTTGAAGCCTATGCACAACATACACACACACTTTGATGGCAAGCTGAAAAACATGCAGGCTACTGTCAGCATTTCGTGTAATACCTTTATAGGATTAAATATTTGAACAGTTCCATTAATCCTGCAGTTAGCTGCACCGAACTGCATTACCCTCCCCAGTGACAGCTGGAGGAGCAAGTGCCCAAAGCCACCACCATGTGCTAACATGTTTACCCTCCCTTCCCACTTTGGACCCCCCCGTAATCTAATTGGGGGAGCCTTTTACAGAGCTGATACACCCTACCAGAGAACACTCTGTCCTCACCATCCTTTGCAAAATCTTTATTGGAAGAGATCCCCACTTATTACTTCCCTTCCTTTGTCTTCTGGTGGGCAAGTAACAGCAGACTCCAATCTGATTAGCAAGCTTTAGGGCTTGAAAGCTGGAGAGAGGGAACACAGACACCTGGCCCAGACAGAGGAGATCCAGCTCCACCTAACCCCTTCTTTCTGCTTATCCTCTCCCAGACATGATGTAAATGAGGGCCATCTTGCATCACGGCATATCTGGAAGCTGTGCTTTGCCATGTCAGTCACGGGTTCTATCTCCTAGCCGAGTTCTTATCCCAGACATCATCTGACCAGCTTTTCCCCCATCAAGGATGAGGCCAGTCTGATTTTCATAGGCTTAAATTCTGACTCAGATCTGCTCAGCACTTCTTAACTTTCTCTTGCTGCTCCATTAGTCCCTGGCGTGTACAGGAGAGACAGCACTGGACATGAGAGGTGGTTCCAGCTCACCATCCCTAGGACACAAGTTAGAGGTCTTCATCTTCCTTGTGCCTCCACTCCAAAGGTAGCTACATATCTGGTAGAGCTAGCAGGATACCAGAGTAACAATTTCCAGTACACTTATGGGAACAGAATCATTTCATTTAAGGCATTTTTCAGCAGTTAAATAAATACTTGTTGCTGCAGAGAGAGTCATATACACCTGATGTCGCTAGCCTGGTAAGAAATGTGGAGGGATAGAGTTGAAGCAGAAACCCCTTAGTCACATGGCTGGACATAAGTAGGTTCAGACATTTGCAGCATCTTTGGCTCAGCCCTCCTCTACCCTATTGCAGAACAAGTGCAAATCAATATCTATTGAAATGAACTATGTGCCAGTACAGTTAACACAGGTGGAGAGAGGAGAATAGGGCTTAAGGTTTATGTGCAAAGTACTGGCAGTTTCTGCAGGCTGTGTAATGAAACTACACAAAGCAAAAATAATGCACAGTTTCTTGTGGGTCTGGAACACCTCCTGATTAAAATTGTACATGCATTATTCTTTAAAAAGTGACACATAAGAAGGTACATATTACATCATATTAAAAAGCAGAGAAAAATTGCAAGAACCATCTCACATTTGTAGGTACAACAAACACTGTTGGCATCCCTAATAAGAAAGTTTTTAATTTGATATTTTATATTCCATTAGCATCCCTCATCTATCAAACCTGAAATGCATAAATGTAGCATGGCACATAGTACTTTGCATTTGCAAAGACAGTGCTGTGAGGTGCATAAGAAAATATTTCTTGAGGCTCTAAATAACCATTTTCAACATGATTGTGTATTTGTAAAACTAAAAAGGAGACTGAAAATGAATGGGCTCTATAGATACTAAGAGAAACCATTACAGACTTACATTTCACAGACTCTGCAAACATTTATATATTTACCTACTGACCAAGCCATTGCCTTATCTAATGATCCATCTAGTCTGCTATTGTACTGCTCCCAAAAATATCAATGGTTCTAGTTTAAGAGGCAAGAAAGAAAAGTGCCCAGAAACATATTTTCCTGGAGGGAAACTGCTTCCTGATGTTTCAGACTATGATCAGCATATGATAAAATACTAGCAGCCTTAGTTTGTTGAATCCTCTAATGAAAATTTTTAAATCCTTAAAGATCTCCACCTTGGGGTCTAGAATAGGCAATCTCATAAGAAAGAATGAATTTCTAGCTGACAGGTGTTAAGCACTCTCTGAAAATCAGGCTCCTTTAAATGGAGGGTACCGAAGGTCTTGCTGCTCCCAAATCACTGCACGTTTTGAAAAGTGAAGGTTGCTGCTTTTAAAGATGAATAGTCTTTGGGATGAGCAAAAGGTGTTGCACCTCCCTTCACACATGTGTAAAAGTCCCTTGATTCAGACTCCCATTGCTAGCAACGCAAATGTTAGTAACGTGACAGCTGTCCCCTATGATGTGTTCTATTTTACACATAATAGCGGGCATTCTGCAGTTTCACATCATTGACCCATTCAACACTAGTCAGTAACATAAGCACAAGAAGTTGCTTAATGATATTAAAGGAAGACAAAAATCCTGATGCAACCATTTGTCACAGCAGCGTATTGCTGTCCAGTAGGAGGACTCTGTTGCAGAATGCCACTCAGGCAAGCTCAGACTTTGATAAAGGACAGATACTTTGTGACTACTTGAGCTGCACAAGATAAAGTAAAACTAATCACTCACGGTTCAAGATAAAAACCTATTTCCACAGAGCTTCCAGCCCTTTCTTCCTCTGCTTTGTTTACAGCAAGCATTAAATCAAGAGTTAACTGTCACAAGAAAATGCTTAAACCATTCCCTGACTTAGTGACACAATAGCTTCTCTTTGAAAGGAGATTTCATCTGTGGTGCTTTGGGTAATATGATGGTCCTTGACTCTTATATACCCTCAGTAAGAAGTGAAGTTACTTTAACACTAGGAAGGTAGGTGCCACATGGGGAGGGATCACTCATTTACTGCTTAACTACTCCAAATCACTTGCTTTGTAGTGTAACCTGAAATGAAGAGGTATTGCCTCTAATCCTCCTGGAAGTTTGTTTCTGGCTCAAAGGAGTGGTAGATGTAGAGATGCTCATGCTGTGATGGACTCATATGAGCCACAGCTGCTTGGGTACACTTCACACAGTGAGCAAAGTGGGCAGGCTCAATCTTGCTGCCTTCTGACACAACTGGAGACCAGAATTCTCTGAGAGATATCAGGAAGATTGTAGCTCCTGGGCACCCCCAGGAGCTGGGAAACAGGAGCTGATCTGAGCTTGAGAAAGCATCCAGCTCTACGTCAAGATTTTTATCAGACAGAACTCAGCTGCTAGTAAGACAGCTTGATATTTGGCTTGCATTATACAGAGCTTGTGGACCAAAACTCCTTGCTTTTCCTCCTCGCTACATACCCAATCAACTACTAGATCTTTTATTTCTGGAGCTCAAGATGCAGAAGGATATCTTCCAATGTGATCCATACCAACAAATCAGCAAAAGATCCCTGCTTGCAAGGCTATCGAAGGCCCAGATGATCCACTCTCTCACTGAATTAACTAGGAACACTGCGCATGTCACAGAATTAGAGGACAATTCAGGCTGGAAGGGACAATAGGAGATCTTCAGTCAATGCCCTTCTCAAAGCAGGGTCAACTGTCAGGTTGCCCATAGGTTGCTCAGTGCTTTATGCAGTTGGGTCTTGAAAACCTCCGTGGATGGATATGGTAAAATGTCNTGGGCACTCTCCTCTGAGGCATAGCTGTACTCATGCCTGTGTAGGAGCAGGTTTTATAAAGGCAGGGCATCTAAATTCAGAGGTGTATACTGTCTGATCATAGACCTCAGATCAGATAGAGCATAGCTCATATCATCAATCCTCTGCCGAAATCTATCAGAGCCATTGTGTTTGAGGGTGTTGCCTTTACGTCTGAGAGGAGAAAAGTCGGTGGAACAGACAATAACTTTAAAAGCTTGCAGGAGACAATGACCACACCTTGAAATGTCAGATAGCGTTGGAGGACTAAGTCCCACTTAAATGAGGTGTCACTCAAAGGACGTGTCTTTCTCTGCACAGGAGGTATGCAGTTTGTGGTGCACCAAACTGTCACACTGCAATGCAAAAAGAAAACGTTGGTGTTCCTCTTCATATTTCTGACTTCCTAGGTAATTCCTGGGTATAAGGAAAGGTACTCTCTCCTTGTAGAAGCCATGCTCAGGCCTGTACTCTAGCAACAGGTAGAAGTTCATAGGCAAAATGCATTTCTGGAAGTAAACAGCCTAGAAACTCTCAAGCTAAATCAGCTCATACAATGATTAGTGCCTCTGATGTCATTGCAGATGCCTGTTAACTCTCTGCTTGGGGTCTGGGGCCTGACACCAGAAACCCTGTAGTGTTCTCTGTTAGACGTATCCCATGAAGAGCAAAGTGTGCTGCTTAGGGATGACAGCATCACTGTGTCCCTCCTGAGGTGTGGAACAGGCAGCATTAGAGGCTACTCCTTGCTCACATCATTTCACATCATTCTCATTCCCATGGGGTGGAGACCTCCAGGCTGGTGCTGGAGTCCCAAATCTTTGGCAGCCCCTGTGCATGGGAAGAACAATTGCTGTATTCCAACCCAAATTTCACGAGATAATTAATGCAAGGCAGTAGCAAGCTGGCTAAAAAAAAAAAAAAAAAGCAGAAGAATTTCTTTCAGTTAAAATAAGTTCAGATGGAGTCTGGCCCAAAATCACATGACCTTCTTTGTCTTCTGTTGTCTTAAATACAAGTGTAAGCATATGTGGCAGAATTTAGAGTGACACACATACATTCAAATATTATATTTATGTTCATGCATACATACATATACATAAAATTATTTGAATGTATGATTTTGATTGTGTGTAATGTGTATATACATGCATTACGTGCCTTTGCAACCCCCCCCACATATAAATATAGATGAAATGATGAAAAGTAATTTTATATATTTGTGTTATCCTATAGCAAAGTAGATAGGCATCTCTTCGTGAACACCAGTAAACATCAGTTTTTCAAAGCAGAAGAACAGAAGAACAAACCCTGCAACTTCACACTGCCCAAGAGTGTTTTCTAATTACAGTCACCGTTACAGATCATCACTGCTGAGGGATGTAAAAAAGCAAAGAGCTCAAAGATGATAGCAGGATTGTCAGCAGCTTTCAAAGAAATCTGTGGGTTGCAAAGGCAGAATGCAGAAAGCTTTAGTACTGAAAGCTTCTAAGCACTAGAGTTAAATAGGAATAGAGAGGGGAGGAAAATGCACTGGCCTGTCACACAGGGCTCCCAAATGAGACCTATTCAGCCACATTTAGTCATTAACAAACAAGCAAATAACCTGAGATCTGCGCTAGCAGGCCCATGAATAGCTATAAGAATGTGTGATGGCAAGAAAATAGATAATCAGAAAAATGTATTTAATATTTATTCAATTGTTTTCTGCAACATTCACACCATGAACTGGAACAGAACTGATCTCAACTATGCCAAAACAAATTTCACTTTGAGTGCACACAGGGAGCTATAGGACAAGAATCCAGATTAGTGAGCCTTTTTTCTCTCTTTTATTTTATTTATTTATTTTTTTTAATACTGGATTTATGCTATAGTTACTTTGCAGAGTTATTGCAGCACAATGGAGTGGAGAATCTGTCTTAGGACACTAGATATTTACAGAAGAAAAGCCTTTCTATGACTGCTGATACCTAACTAGAATTGTGATACAGACTGATAATACCATCCCAGAGACAGAATGCAGCTACTAGAAATTTTGTCTTTCTATTGTTTTTAACTTTTAACCAGTATTTATTTTCTGAAGAAAAACTAGATCTGTCTCTTGATGTCAAACTTATTACAAAAACATGATATTTTTCAGGCTAAAATATCTAAACATGGTTGAACATAGAGAGATCTGCTCTTCATGGAGGGAGCCATCCAGAAGAGCACTGGCTGCAGACAGAATCCTGACCCAGGCAACACGTAGCACCCAAGGGTTAAGAAGGGGAAAACAGGAGAAAAGGATATGAGGGTGGTGGGAGGATCCAGAATACGGTAGAGAGGGGACAGTGATCCCAGCAAGAGACATTACAAAATGGCTGCTCTGAAGCTGCAGCTGTTGCTTTTGGTAGGCAGCATAGGCATCCATCAGGAAGATAACCTGAGAGGGAGCTCCTGTATGTGGGCAACCCCCAATGGTAAAGAGTCATAGGACCTTGGAAGTGGAGCTTTTTTATTTTTATTTTTTTTTCCTATCATCTTTTAATGTGTAGGATTAATCCTTAATGTCAACTGTATGAAAATTAGTCAGGGTCATGATCTAGGCTTTTGTAGACAATGAAGATAGGCAACAACCGAGTACGTGAGCAATGAATTTGCTTCCTGAAGTGCTTTTTTTGCTGTCTCAATCAGTTCATTTAGGGATTTTAAGTGATTGAGGTTAAGAGAGATGATTCTCACCCTTAACAATTGGAATTTTTTTGTGGATGGACTTTCCAAAAGAATTTTAACTTCAAGACTATCTCTGACTCTCATCCTCCACCTTGAGATGGAATGTGGTAAGTTTGTGGTGTACATGCGTTAGCGCATCAGCATTTCGTTCGTTATAATAAAAACTCCACTTGCAGGGTTTAAGAAGCCCCAAAGCACTAAAACATACAGTAACATTCTGGCTGCTGAGATACAGACTGTAAAATGGTGCCAGCTTCCCCAGCACCAAGGCTGTTCTGAGCACCAAGCTAAAGAAAGAAAACAAACATAGAGCCCATAAGAAGAGAACTCTTGCCCTGAGGTGATATCAGACTTCTTTTAGGAGGACCTGTTTTCCTCAGCATCTCTGATGTTCATAATGTTCAAAAAGGCAGACAAAGCATGGCGAAACAGAGGATGACTCTTAGGTAGAAATATGAGATCAGAAAGACCTCAGACTCAGATCTGCTGAAAGTCTGTCCTTTAGAGACACTGGATGCACAGGTCAGTATTAGCATAAAAAAAGAGAGCAGGAACCTCAAGAAGCATGAAAACTTAAACTTACAGTGGGTCTTTAAGACAGGCATTGTATATGGTACCATGTAACAAGCTGCAGTGAAATAATGGGATGAGAGCTTTGCACTTAAAGCTAAGTCTCTGTTTCATCAGGACTGTCGTAGCTGTATTTAGCCCCTCTACCAGAAAAGGGTTTTATGTGCTCAGGCGAGGAGGTAGCTAGCTCTCTAAGATGCTCTATGCAACAAGGATGAAATCCATAAAGTTTTGAGAGCCTGAAATGGTGGCATGAGCTGAGAAAGCAATCAGTTGTTCACATTAAAAATATCCTGATTTACTTTGTTTCTTCTTTTTCTTTTTCTTTTTCTTTTTCTTTTTCTTTTTCTTTTTCTTTTTCTTTTCCTTTCTCTCCTTTT
>VXAV01002410.1:357386-390730 GCA_013399715.1 Alectura lathami | reverse complement strand
TTTTTCTTTTCTTTTCTTTTCTTTTCTTTTCTTTTCTTTTCTTTTCTTTTCTTTTCTTTTCTTTTCTTTTCTTTTCTTTTCTTTTCTTTTCTTTTCTTTTTCTTGTTTTAACATAAAGATAGTGCAGGAATTCGAGTTCAGGGCAAACAGGTCTCATTTGTGCCCTGATACTTTGCTCTCAAAAAGCACCGGCTGCAGTTATTGTTTACCATCCTTTGACTGACTGGGGAGCATTGTCTTTTCTTTACAGATGCTGTACTTGATTTTTTTACCCACCCAGCTCACAAGTCATCAGCGCAGGAAAATGCCTCTGGCCTGATCATGTGGATCAGCATGACTTGATTTTGTTTCTAAGAGCTTTCTGCAAGCTTTATGTTGTTCCTCCTGAATAGCTGGCTCCACTGTGAAAGTACATTTTTGTTTGAAGGTACCCCACAGAGAACTAATGGTATAGCTTAGAGAAGCAAGCAGAACCAAGGGTGTGAGAGCTATTACTCTTCTCCTGAAACATCTGCCTTTATTGCTGTTGCTGCTGGAAATGGCTGCTGCATTCCTCCCACAGAGATGACCCAGGCCTGTTGACTGCCATATTGCATAATGCCTTATTTTAGGAAAGACCATGAGACTCCAGACATGACACTTTACTCCTACCGGTGCCCATCATGCATGCTGGGTACTGGATAAGCACAGGAAGAACAGAAGAGCTGGGATTTAGTGAAACATCTCTTCTGTCCATTTTTCTTCCAGGCTGGGCATTCCAAATATACCTCACATCTCTCCTTGTCATGGAGGGACATGACTTCTCAAGACAATGAAGAGCAAAGCTGTTAAGACACTTAAAGGAAGAGCAAACCAAGCAACTTGCTTTCTAAAGAAAGACAAGTTGAAGATGGATTAAGAAGAAATTGGCCCCAGGTTAATAGAGCTGTTGGAAAGCTGAGGAACTGGCTCTTCAGAAAGGACTGACTACGTTTTGTCCACCTGAGCAGAATAGGACTGTGCTCCACCTAACAGAGATCCTCCAGTAACTGAAGGAGCTCCACTGTGCCTGGACACTGAAAGCAATATCCAACATGTCCTGAAAACCAAAACTCTCTTCTATCTCAAATCGCTCGGCTTGTATCATATTGTATTCCACCTCCCAACAGCGGGAGGCACATGGCCCTGTGGATGCAGAGAGGGGGTGAGATTTTTTGTGATCCCTTTGGAAATGAGGACAGCCTGCCTCTGGAAAGGTCTGCTGGGGTGTCAGGCACCACTCGCCTCTCACACCAGACAAGCCTGCTGCTGGTCATGGCTTCATGAAGGACTTCTTGCCAGCTGCCTTCCCAGCTGGGTTCTGGTCTAAGTTCACCTGTTCTTCCGGGGATCTGATAGCTCGTGTTGTTTCATTCTTTTTGACAAAGTCAGTGCTAGCAAAGGTCTCTGAATTGGCAGCCCTGGAAAACAAAGCTCTTTAGGCAATGTGCTCTCAGTCTTTATTACGCTGCAGTAATTAGTCGGTGAGGTCAGGACCTCAGTTTGCTGGATGATAACTCTCTGTAGCAATAGCTAGTGAGAGACAGTCCAGCTGCAGTGAGATTATACTCCTGATAATGAATATGGGGGGACAGAGAAGTCTTTGAATACCACTTTACTTAAAAAGAACTGAACATGTTCAATTGCTTCCCCAGACTCTCAGAAAAAGTTGGGGGAGCACCAGGAGGTAGTTACAGGTTTTCTGATCACTAACATACTACTTCCCATCTGTATTGCTCCAAAACAGCTTTATCTTTCACTGTCTAGAAGGCAGAGAACAACCTAGATCCCCTGACTTGTTTTTGTCATTGTGAAGAGCCCGACAACTGTGCTGATGCAGATCTTTGTGGTGCTCACTCTTACTCGGCATCACTGGATCTGATTTATCAGAATACCTATTTATCAGAAATTAAACTCTATGTGGAACAGTTTATCCTTTTGCAAATAAAACATATATATTAATTTATTTAACTGGGGCAGGGATGGGGGAGTGGGGTGATAGAGAAGTAAAAAGATTTGTTTTTCATCTCCACGCACTACTTTTAAAGCTTAATTGGATAGCCATTTATGAAACATGTTGAAGCTGACATGAATGCAGTTATCAAAGGTGAGACTCACTATTCTGTTTTCAACCATGGCTTCTTTAGTTCTCCTTGTTTAAAAAAGTGAGATCACCTATTTAACATTTCCTTCCAAAGCAGCAAAACAAGTCACACCTTCAGAGCTGCTGAACTTAGCACTGCGCAAGTCTGAGAATTCAGCTGTTATTTCTTCTTTCTCTGAACCCCAGGCACTCCATCCTGGAATTCCATCTGACAGAAAGTGGCATTTTAATGGTATCTAGAAAAGTCAATGGGTTAGGAAACAAATAAATAATAAGCTCTGAAAGTTTGTCACACACACACATGCACACACAGAATTCCCTTATAAAATCAGATGAGAAAAAGAAGATGCTGTGCCTAGAGCTTGCCCCACTTGATAGGGGAGAGAGAAATATATATATATATATATATTTCTCTGTATTACTTCAGGTACTTATGAATTATCAGAATATTTCTGGTTGAGTTGAACCTTGCTCTCACATTTTCACTTCTTTTCTTTTTTTCCTCTGTAGAGTTTGGACTTTATTATTATTATTGTTCTCATGTTCTTTTTATCAAGTTTATATAATTCAATTGCAAGTGAAACATACAATAGATAGGAAACGAGAGACTGTATTTCTACTGTATTGCTTTACAAGCTATTATATTAGCTGATGTAGATGAGCGGCTCCAATAAGGGACTGGAAGGCTGGGTATTATTCCCAGCTCTGCTGCTGTGTGGTTTCAGCAATTTCTTTTACCTTGGTTCACTCATCAGTAAATGCAGACTATAACACTCCTCATCACTGTCGAGCACTTTACTATCTACTGATGAAAAAGGCTGTGTAAGACTATCATATAATCAAGAGGAAACAAAGAAGGTGAGAGCAAAAGAGAAAAAGCTGCACGAGATTAAAGAAGAGATGAAGAAGATTAATCCCACTCTACCTTGGATTCACTATGATTGAAGGGAAAGATAAGATCTGACATCATGCAGCCTGCATACATTATAAGTAAAAAATTCTTTCCACTGCAATAATCCTTCCTTGGATTATGTACACTGATATAGTGGTTAAGAACTCACTTGTCACTACTTACAATGGGAGTTTGCTTGGTTCTTATATTTGGCCTGGTTTAAATGCTGAAGCCAGAGCATAATTTTTTTTTCAATCTTTCTTGACTTCCCTTAATCTGCACTCATATATTCCTCCAAAAGCAGTACCACTGGGGAAAAAGGAGTCTATCAGTGCAATTACTGAAGAAGAATAAATCTTGCTCTCATCTCCACATCATACACACCATCTCTCACACCATACAGTGCTTGCCCACCTGCAGAGTAGCTGGCAGATGTTAGTATCACCCTGGCTTCCTGGACTATGCAGTACATGCTTTCCCTGAGCTCTGCAATTGCTCTCTTGCTGTCCACTAACTCCATGAACAGCTCATTTCTGGCCAATGGTTTGCGCCACTATTTACAATTTGCCTTACTTCCCACTCCAACACTCGTGCACAAGCCTCCAAGCAGAGTCATGTTCTTTTACAAATGCATCTACTTGTCTTCCTTTAGCCTGTGTATAGCTGAATAGCCTCCCTAATGGAGGGCGCCATTGCGCATGTCAAGCAGATGAGTCATTAGCTCGCATGCAGCTAATGAGGTGCTATTTCTGCTGGTATGAGGTGCGACTGACTGCAACATTATATTCTAATTTTTGTCTGCTGCCTCACATGGAAGGTCCCAAGGCAGGATCAATTACATCGGAAAGCTTGAGAAGGAAAGGGGGAGGAAGTTATTACTTATATTCTAAAAATATCATTCATTTCTGTTAAGTTTCCTCTGTTAACTCTGCTCCTTTCTGTTTGCAGCAGCAAAGGCCACACAAGCAGGTTTGGGGAGTTATTGTCCTTCATTTTTATGAAGATATTGAAACAGTAATGAGGCTGTCTAGTGAAAATGCAGAGAGCTGAATAAATGATTTATGAAGTGCTTGGCATAACAACTTGTGCTGCCTGGGATGAGTCAGTCTTTCCAAACAGCCACGGAGGAATATCCTTCCTTCCCTTCTGCCCCTCTCCAGACACAATCCCGGCAGAACCCCAGCTCAGGGTCTTTATCAGCATTGTCTGCAAGGCAGAGCAAGAGCAGGATGTCTGAGCTTGTCTGTGCCAGGTGATGGCGGATGGCATGGAGAGTCAGCTGTGCCCTGGTCCTCTGGGAGCAGTGCTGCTCCCCAGCTCCAGGGCCTGGCTGTGAGATAGGGCCACTGCCTCGGTTGGCGAGTTGTGCTCCTGCTGCCTCAGGACCAGTGCTGCCTGCAGCTGGCCAACACATCTCACACATCAGTTTTCTGCCCTATATTGTCCAAATATCCCATTAAATGCCACGTCTGTCCCCATTTACTGTGCTACCACTCAATTTTCATTCATGGCCCACTTCTTCTAAGAGGCCTCTATAAAGAAAGCTGCATAAAAGCCTCCTGGCCCCATGTGAGCTTCAATGTCTCACATTTTATGAGAGATAATACAAGACATTCATATCATTGAGACCATTTCATCTTGGGGCCAAAAGCATTCAGAGTACTTTTCGCTTAGCTGCTGGCATAGGTCCAAATCCCACAGCTGTCACCACACTATTGAAGATCTAAGCTTGTGAACAGCATTAATTTTTTTTTTTACCTGACAATAGATGGTGCTCTTTCTATAATTTTCTGTCTCTGCAGCCCCTACATATAACATTTTTTAACTTAGAATGAACATAAAAGATCATTCTCAATTCTGGGCATTACAAGATATCAAGTAGCAATAGTATTAAAGTAATCACCTGTAAACAAACCTGTAACAGAGTTGAACTCTGTTATTGCTTATCTAGAACAAGGATTCAGAATAGATCCTCAAGTTCTGATGTTAGGAGGGGCATTTAGATAAACATATAAATAGGTAGAATAAAAGTCACAGAAATAATAAAGAATGATTCAAAAGTCTTTCCTAGGTTGCACCAAATGAGATTTTGCTGACTCAAAAAATACATACCTAAGATTTGTCATCATATTCATTCTTTGAACAAAAAGGAATCAGGTGTCAAGCAGTATTAGGCATAATTTTTTTACAGTTTATTTTCCCTGTATTTCATTTTAAGAGTTTGTAAAGCACAGAGTAGTATTGTATTTTTTTTTCAGGACATTTAAAAGTCATTATTGTAACTAAAATATAAGACAGTACTATTTCTCAGTTAAGTTTAGATGAGGAAGAGTCATAAAATATCTAAAATTTATGTCTCAAATAAAACTTTGTGAATAACAGTCAGAATAGTACAGTGACTTATAAGCAAACACTGCGAAGTTGTAACTCTACTGGCACGACTTCCTCCCGTTCTTGTTATTTATGCTCAAATGAAAGGCTTCAATCTGATGTGTACCTTCAATCCTTTACCATTCACACAGATTGTATAAAGCCTCTAATTTTATTTCCAAATTGATTTCATGCTTGAACCTCAGCTTGAGTTCTTGTTCCTCAGGCTCTTTAGAGACTGAAGAAGATTTTAGAGAGCAACTGAGAAGCATTTCAGTCCTTTTACCCAACACATTTGAGCCCTTCAAATACACTCTTCAAAAATAGTCTTGGGTGGTTGCAGCATTGAAGCCCTCCTGCTACTACGTGCTTTCCTTAGCTAGCATAGAAGAAATATGTGGTCTATAGCTCCTTAAGGGGTGCTGCTCTACATCAGCCAACAATGTAAATTCCCGTGTTGTCTTGCTGCTTTCTTGCATGTTGTAAACTTTCCTGCCCTGTTGGGAGTACAGATGGAGAGACCTTGGTGGTGGTGGCTCACACAGTGGTTTCAGGTGTGTAAGAGCTTCCCAGGAGTTCCTGCCACCTGCTGCTATGCAGCATCTCCAGTGTTCAAATTACATGGAATCATATTAAGATAAGATTCTTTCTATTTTGGTTTCTTGATTGAGGATAGGGCTTTTCAGGTGGCAAGATGTGCAACAAGAGCTTTGTGTTTTTCCTTCTTTCTTCCGATGTCCTTCCTTCTGCTGGTGAAGTATACAACTGTGTTAGCCTTAGAGACTCCAATGATAGAGGTTTCCTGTTGCTTCTCTCGTACTGCTTTTCCTCTGATTTGCATATGTATGTAATCTCTTGATTATGCTTCTGTTTTTTTTTTTTTTTTTCCCACCTCCTCACTTCATTAATATCTAAAAATACAAGAGGAAAAAAATCTGGTAAAAAAAGGCAATCCGTGAAAATATTACTCTATCTAATTATCTCTCTCTCTTTTTTTTTTTTTTTTTCCTAGTAAGTAATGAAAATACAACTGGTATCTAGGCAAAATCCTTAGATTAGCGATATTAGATAAACACGTTTCCTATAAAATAAGAAATAGATGTTTTTTTTTCATGAGAAGTCTTAACTTTTCTGACCATCAGTGTTAGAGCTTGATGAGAAACAATCCAAAATGTTGAAATTAATTCTAGACCAATTAATAATTTAGACAAGAGAAAATAAAAATGCCTCTTAATATTGTTATTGTTATTATTTTAACCTTATATTATAATGGGATAAATAAGAAATAATTCTGATATGAGGAACAATCAGAACGACCTAATAATGAGTTTATCCTTATGAAAACCTTGAATTCTGATTGAAGAGGGATTTTATTTTGGGGAGAGCAGGGGCATGGGAAACATTGTACTGAAAAATTACCAGTTAACCTTTGTCACCCACCAGCACTGGGTGTAGTGTAAGGTAAATAATAACATGCTAGTGACTTAGAAATGGTATACTTCTTACTGAGTTACCAATATTTCCATTTCCATATTTCTCCTTATACTCTTCATTTTCTGCAGAAGATAGGGATAGACCTTATATTTAAGGTCTAGACTGTAAAGGCCATATCCTGTTTTCATTTATAGTTCTGTGAACAGTTAATGTATCTGAGTCAATGGGATTATTAAATTTATACCATTATAATTAAGAACAGATGTTGGCCTGTGATCTGTAATGCTCCATGTACACCTAATGTGTCATAATTGGTAATCACTGAGGAGCGTCTCTGAAGAAGACACACAATGGCATTTCAGTGGAAGACACAGAGGTACTCAGATACAGCAACAGTGAAATCAAATGACCTTTCAATCTGTTTACGAGACTTTGTCATCTCTGCTTTTGAGGCAGCTGGAAAAATGAGCAAGAGAACTTAATCTATATCCCAGAGAGCATTTGCTTCGCTAAAAAAAAAATGAAATCCAAAAATACACCCAGGCTCCTCAGCTCTTGTGGCCCTGTTTGTTTTCCTTCTGCAGGTCTGAGCGTTTGAGGAGCTTATGTCTTTTTCATGCTCAGGGTGGGCTCTCATCAGCCTGTCCCCATCTGCACAGCCTCTTCATTTGTCTGTAACATTCTAGAAGCTGTCCTTGAGCAAAGATATAAAATGGATAAGGATTAGCATGATTTAAAAAAAAAAAGTTTCTATCTGCTGTACTGCAAATAAAGCTCATCACTGTTTTGCATGCTTGGCAGCTTGCCTTAGCAATAAAATCTCAACAGGGTCTGCCATGCTGTCTTCCTACACGAGCCAGTGGGTCACAGCCCCGAACACTCAGCTATGACTGTCCTACCCATACCTTGTCCTCACCAAGGTAAGGTATCTCCTACATCTTAGAAATGTTATGGGGTAGTTTACATGGGACAGAGATTTTGAGCATTAAGAGCCTCTGATCGGTTGGATCCCATACAGAAGCTTCAGTTCTTTAATGACAGTTTAAGTGGCACATTAATTTGTTCCTCTCAGAGCTGAGGTGGTGTGCAGGAGGAGTGTGAACTCTGTAGGGGCTCAGGCGCACTCAGACACTTAAGGCGAGAACTGAGCATGTGCCGGTTGATCCCAAGTACCAATATCCCTGTGCATGCCCTCAGGCTGAGGCACATCACATTGTGCCTGGTTGCCACCGGGAGAGGCAGACACTGTCATAGGTGCTCTCCAGGAACCCTCAGGTGTCCTGCTTATCCCCAGGATGAGGAGAGCTAAGCGTTGGTGTCTGCCTTGGGCTGGATCCCTAACCGCTGAAGCCAAGGGAGCCAGACTTTAGGAGAGCTGGCACAAATCCACTGAAATGGCTGGAGCCACCACCTGTGTTGGTATCAACCTATGATTTATCTCCTGTCAACTTTCCTTCAGTTTGACTCAGATCTCTGCTCTACAGAAGAAATTAGCCTGTTTTCCAGTCCCTGTAGCAATCCATCCAGTCTTCAGTTATGGGTTCCAGCTGTTCCTTGGAGAGAGCAATTCAGCCCTATATGTATCTCACAGCAATGGTGAACCAGAAATTCCATTTATATTCAATAAAGTGCCCTAAGGCAGAGGAGAGAAGAGGATTGCAATCTGAAAGGATGTAACTAAAGCTTTAATGGCAAATGCACTAGATTGGAGAGTGATGGAGGGAAGCAAACTTCTGGTAGAATTAGTAGTCTGCCATTTAGCAAACTGAGAATTATTTCAATTTTTTACCGTCAGTGAATTCTTGGCTGCGTGAGATGTCTCACTACTGGCATGCATGTCATCCTAAACCAGGTATTTACCAGAAAACATGAGTGACATTTGCAAACACTAAGTCTAAGCTTTTATTTGGTGTGGTATCAGAAGATTCAAGCATTTCAGCTAACTTCACCTGCTTAAAAAAATTGGCTGAAGGAGCACCCCAACAGTTTTTTATAACTGCGGCTCAGTCTGGGTTTTCCTGTTCTCAAATCCAATAAATCCAGGTGCTTAGCATTATCAGTAGATAAAAGGAATGTGATTCCTGCTCATAAATAGCTTGGTGCCTGCCTTGCATAAGAAACAGTTAAAAGGACTGGTTTCTGAAAAGAAAAATGTTCCATTTAATAATTGATTTTTTTTACATCAAAAATACTAGCTAAGATGATGAGTCACCAGTAACTGCATCAGTGGCTTATGTTTCAAAGAACTGCCATGGAAAAAAAATATGAGGAGTTAACCTAGTAATAAAAGTTTCACAGCCCATGCAGCTTAAATTATTCACCAGGACACAGAACCATAACAATAAATTACAATGCTATGAATGATTGAGGGTTTCTAATGGCCTCTAGATAAAAGAAACACTTTGGGAAGCTGAGCCATTGTCACACTAATTAAATGTCTTTGAAAAGGTCCCAATATCCAACCCTGAATTCCCTCATCTTTGCAGGTGTCTTTGCAAGTTAATGTTGGCTGCCAAAAGTGGTCAAGCTTGAGCTGATATTCATGTTTGTTGGCTGTTACTCAGAGCAAGACAAGGGAGGCCCTTCTGGGCTTAAGATGCTTTCCTTAGGGGGGAGCAGGAGGCAGCAGCATTGGGTAACTGGATGCATGTCAATGCAGCTCTATTGCACAGAGGTCTGTCTCCAGCCAGGGTGAACCTCCATGAAGACAACTAGTTACTTCTCTGGTTAAAGTAGGAAAAGGATGGATCTCAGGAAAGGAGTGAATTTGACCAACAGAGCTCTCAAAGGAGTCCTAAGTTCTAGCCTTTAGCCTCTCTGGGTTTTAATCCTCTTATTGAGCTGAAAGTGGTTTTTGAAGAGAAGGAAAGCTTTAAAGTGGGAATAAACCTTACATAGATGCCTGACTCTGGAGCCTGAGAGCAGAATTCCTACTTCAAGGACAACCAGGAAAAAAAGTTATTGATGAGAATATGGGGGCTAACAGGAACAGAGAAACTGGCCTGTAGGTTAGAATTGAAAACAAAGACCGGACAAGGTACAGTATAGCAGCTTCCAGCCTGCAAGACCTAGAACAGTTAAGAGTATTATAGGAAAAAAAGAGAAACCGACACTTTCTACATAGAAATCTTTGGTCTGAGCTGTTCCTGTAAATAGCAAATACTAATGTATCTGTGGGAAATTGACCTCAGAAACACTGAGGAGAAATTATCTCCTAACAGATACGTTTTTTAGCATTTTGAGTATTGAATATTGGCTATTATCATGATGCTTGCTGTGTTGTATTGCCCTGTTATAAAGCCTTACTGCTAGCACTCGTGATTCTGAATGACCTCCCATTTTAACCAAAATAAACATCTGTTGCTAGCTTTCATGCTTGTGACAAATGACTGCGACTTCAAAAACCTCACAACATTTTGGGAAAGAAATCTAAAAGCCTAGGAGTTGATTTTATCATAACACTCGGGTTCATGGCTGAGAACTTGGTTTTGGCAATATGAACATATTTTGCAAGAAGTGGTGCTAGCAGAAGCCTTCAATTGAGAACTTAAGCACTACTGTGACAATGAATATTTAACTTGTAAGCATTTACCCCTCTAATGGCATCTAAACCCCCAAGTGAGGTGTGTGTGTTCACTGTCTGTGGAGAGATGCGGGTCACGTCTTCCTGCAGATGGGGCGCTTCCTGGAGAGCTCGCAGTGCTGCACACATCCAAGATCCAGTCTGGATGCTGTCCAGCTGTGGTGGCTGAGGACTGCAGCTGTGCTAATAAACCTCAGGGGTCATATCCTACAGGTCACAACACTGAGTGACAACTGATGGGAACACCTAAACTCAGAGGAGTCTGTTCTGTTGCATTGGAGTACTCCCATGACTTGGCCATTCTAGGGGGCTGGCATCTCTGTGACCCTGATGAAAGTCCCTACTAAGTTTCAGATCGATGTTCCAGAACACGAAATGGGTGCAGCTTTTTAGAAAGTGGTGAGAGTGTGATCAGAATTTCGTGTAACCCCAACTTGGTCGAGGTGGAGGTAGATAGATGTTTGTTTCACAAGCACAACAAAGCAGACCAAAAACCTTTAAAGCAAAAACAAACAAACAAAAAAACACCAAACAAACAAAATGGAAACTAAAATAAATAATTAAAATAAAGACTACAATCTGTTACTCTGTAATCAGAGAAAAGTGCAAATAAGATAAACAGAAACAAAAGTGGCCCTGCCAAGCCCACTGCTCCTTTCCATCCTGCTTTGGTTTCAGTCATTCACTGGCTTTATCATGGCACTGAACTGTGCGTAGTCCTTTTTTGGCCCCGTCAGCCTGATGCTGAGATCTGTGAGGAGAATTCTTGTCAAGATAATTACAGTTTAGGCAAGTTACATGCATGGAGGAAAAGCTGCACTTCAATGAGAAATGTTAGCCAGTCTAAGTGTTGTTGCTGTTGGGACTTTTGCCCATAGATCCTTTTGCAGAATCCCTTTGGGGAGGCACAAGGACCTTTGCTGTTTCAGAGGCTGGCGAATGTGCTTGTAGGTAGGTCCCTATGTTCCCAGTCAACTGGAGCTAACACACAAGATAAACTACTCTTGTCTTAAAAAGAACAATACCATAAATAAATAATCAAACAGAACCTGAGATGGGCTCTAAATCTGTCCATGCAGCGTTTTTTTGGTATCTAAGCACTTTTATGTCACATTGGGAAAGTTTGCTCTTCGAAAACTGCATCAATTTAAATTTTAGTACCTAATAAACAGCCTGACCCACAGCTCTGTTCTTTAATGAAGCAGATGGAAACTGTTTTGAGTGTCAGCACTTGGAGATTTGTGGCTGTGATATCAGAAATAGCATGTCCTTCTTACTTGAAAGTGCAGTTTCTGTGGAGGGGTGGGAAGCAAGCAGCTGAGCCCCATGGCTGAAGGGTGTCTGACCCCAACTATTGCTGAGAGCAAGTGTAGCAAGGTCCCATGTATGCATGCACGAGTGTGTGTGTTTGTGTGTGTGTGAGGGACCTGAGGTATCCGGATGCTCTCAGGAAGCAATGAGATGTTACGGGCATGGTGATCTCAGAGGAAGTTGGTTAACATTATCAGTGGATGATCTATTTCCCTGTTGATGGGGAAGCAGGTTCTTTAGATAAGGGAGGGATGTTTTCTATGGCAGATGTGTGAAAAGGATGCAGCCTGGTGAGCAATCATCCTAGAGCAGCATGGGTACTCAGCAGTGGTGCTGCTGAGGAGCTGAGGACAGAGATCCTGGCACAGGAGTCTGGGATTATGCAGATGTGTGTATGTATGACCTGGACAACTATGGGTATGAGTGTGGTGTCTGGACAGCAGCTCCTGAGGGCCACAAGCGACAACTGAGGCAGGGCACACATAGCATGCGAGTCACAGGGCACCAGCTGAGGCCCTTGCAGAAAAGTGAGGCTCAATTTGAGGCTGTGTGGGGCAATTGACATTGGGTAATAACCGTGGGAGTGGGGAAGAGTTGTCCTGGGGCCTTGCTTGTGACAGAGGTGCTGGGTCATGAGGCCACTTAGCAGGATGGTGTGAGCCATCAGCCCCAGTCTGGGGGCTGGGATGTGTCCCTGCCAGGAGAGTGAGGGCTGATCCTTGCCTGGGTAAGAAAACCTTGTTTTTTAACCATATCATTCTTTTATTCAGGAAGGAGGAAGGCAGAAGTACTGAGCTTCATTCCCATTCATCCTGTGTCTCTGTGTTAAAGACTCTGCCGTTCTTGCTCCATAAATTCCACGATGGTCTCTAACTCCTTGCTGGCAGCCAAAAAGTTATCTGCTGAATCAAGGCTTCTGCACTGAAACTTCCAGGAAAGTGAAGGAACAGCATGATGTCTCTCACTGAAATAGCCTGCCAATTCAGAGCATGCACTTGAAAATGAAGCATCCAGACAGAGAATGCTTTAGTCCAGAACCAGACAGGAGAGGCTGAGAGAGGCATTTTCCCCAAAGACTTTATTGCACAGTCTTGTTCTTGTGCTGGCTTTATTCCAAGATCTCCCTTCCATGCTAATGTAGACAGGGAAGGCAGGCACACAACAAAGGCTCCAAGCACCCCAGAATCTGGTATAGATGGCATCAGTCTCATTGCTTGCTGTGGCAATTGCCTCATTATGGGCACTGAGCTCTGTAGCTGCAGTTGGAAATTTTGATTTTGTTATATCATGCAAAGTTCAGGTCAGGTCTGCTGGATTGGACAGTAATATGCTACGGGTTGATGCTGGCATCAGCTGCTCTTTTTGCTCCTTCGTAAGAGGGGCAGGCTCTGGGGTGCTGTAGGTCAGGACAGAAATGAGAACAGGGGGCAGGGAAATTAACAGCTTTAGGAGATGTGAGTTTGGGTCTCTGGGTGTGCTGGCATGCAAGGTGTCGGAAGAAAAAATGTTAGGATGGTAGGAAGGGAGACAGGCCCTTCACTGCTGGGAGGAGCAGGAGAAAGCCCACTTTAATGCTTAAATTAGTCAACCCCTTTCCCACCTCCCCCTCCTTTCACAGTAAGCTCATTCACTTCTTGCAGTCTTTCTGTCACAGCCTTCCCATTCAGGTGAAAAATAAGAAGAAAGATTTTCTCTTAAAATTCAGCTGAAGTGTCAAGGCTTAGCTCCTGGCAGAATAAAAAGTGCCAGACAGTGGCACAGAAAACATCTTAGAGAAATCACATTGTTTCTGGAAGGGTAAAAGTGCCACAGACAGCTCTGAGAGTTCTTTAGAAAGAAGTAAAATGCGTGCTCAGGAAAGGCACTGAAAAAGACAAAGCACAGTATCTCACGCACATCCCTGCCTGCTGCTGGGACCAGCTCTGTGGCAAGCCTCTTGCCATGGCGTTCCTTCGCTCATGAAGCCAAAGACTGAGCTTCCAGAGCCTCTTCTGACCACTCCACTTCCTCAGCTACCCCCTCAGGGCTTCCAGGGACCACCACTGGGTAACGTTATCCCTTTCCATGCAGACCAGAGGCATGTCCACCTTTGAGGCTGTGCTGGGCACCCCTCAGAGGGACAGTCCTCTTCAAACCAGAGTGGCTACCAAGGTTCCAGCAACGTACAGGATCATAGAGATCAGAACATGACAGCACATTGCCATCGCACTACGGGCTGTGTGGGATGCAAAGCATGTTGAGGAGCCTTCCTGGGACTGCCCCGTTGGGTCGTTGCTTATGCTGCTGGGGAGATGGTATAGAAGATCAGCTAATGAGTGGAGCTGACTGCCATTTCTCTCTTTTATACGTTGAGGATGTGTGTGATCGTGCGAGGACTCCTCGGATTTATCACTGAAAGATTTAATGTTTTAAGTGAAATTTTTGCATCTGAGATGGTTCTTGTAATGACACTCCTGGCTCTTAGAGCAGTTCTGCAGAGTATATCCCACCTTTATATTCTGTCTGTAGGAAAACCCTGGTGTGAGCTGGCAGCAATCACATCTGGGCAGTGGAGAGCAGGTTCAGGTTGCAGCTACGGATCACTGAACTAATTCAATAAATCTAGAACTATGTGAGGTTAATGAAGAGCAAAACCCACACCCATTTCTTCAGCAGACTGAAACCAGATTCTTGCCTCCCTGGTTCAGAGGTTTTAAAGTGGAGTAAAACAAGTGTAGTGTAAATGTGAACAGAATCTAGTCCCCTGCATCTTGCACAGTCCTCACCTTCCCAGGGTTTCAGCCGCAGACAGAGAGAACAGAACAAGCCTTTTTGTATTCCTCCTGGCTGGAATGGCCTTTTTTTGTTGTTTTGGTTTAAAAACAAACAGAAAAGGAAACCCAAACCAAAGCCAGTTAGAATGTTTTACAGTGCTTTCCCATGAGGAAAATCTATGTGGCTGCACCGGGTGCCCTCAGCCCATGTGCTGGTGAAACCTGGTCTGAAGGGACCGCACCTCCCTTTTACCCCCTAGTTGTCTTTTGGGAAAGATTTGCCAAATAGTTTGGTACGAAACATTCCCCAGCTGGGTGATCTCAGTCTCGCAGGCTAGAGTCCATTACTTTAATGGTGGTTATTCATCAGTAATGAACCATGTAGTTAACTTGCAGAAAAGACATGGCTAATTGAAGATGAGGCAAGAGGTTCTTTTAATATTGTTATTTTTCCTCCATTTGCTTTCAGTACCTCTTTGCTCCTCAATAATATCTGATATAAGTTTTAATTACCTCTGAGAACAATAACTTTATAGAGGCCCTACCTCTCCGTTTGAAGCAGTTTGCCTAGAGATGAGCTATGTTGCGTGTTCAGGTCTCTGAAGGAAGCGGAGGTTGGCAGGGACAGTAAATTCCTGTTACCCACTGAAACCTTGGAGTAGTAAATTTTAAAAACTATTTCCATTCTGGCCCATCTGTCTTACCTTTCTGTCCACTGTAAGTGTTTCTTCCCCTGTTATCTGGTTGCCACACACAGGATGATGTAAGTGGAAATATTAATATCCCTGTGAATTATTCTTCACCCTTACTCTCTCATCACATTTTGGCTATGGATATTTCTTCCTCCCTTCATTACCTCGCCTTCATGTTTCTCTTCTCTGCACAGTCTATAAGTCTTCAGACAGAGGATCTGGAAGACAGACTACAGGGAAAAGCTGATCCCAGACCTTTCTGTTGAGCCCAGTCCCTCCCACTGTATCAGCCTAGATGTCATGGTAGTGGGTGCATTGGGAATATAGGAATGTGTGAACTGAACAAACGGTGCTCAGCTGTTGCTGTAATGGCACTGCTATTTATTTCACAGTAATATGATAAAATGTTCCCAAATATGCTGGAAAATTTTCCTGAGGAAGACTGGTGAAATAAATTAATAATTGAGAACTATATTTTGTGGATACATTCAAAACTGCTTCCATTGTATGGAGTACAAAATAAGTTTTAAATTTTGTATTTATTTATTTTTAGAATGTTCTGAATTTTTTTTTCAATATATTCTAGAAATTATTAGTGATGTATTTACCTAAAATTAAAAATAATCTAGTAAGGTTTATGAAGCAAATAAGAAATAAGAGTGTGCTAAAGAATACCATCCAACACTTCATGAAAAATAAGCATTTTAATATTATGTTTACTCTTTTGTGTGTTTAAAGGAAAAGGCATCCACTAACGAAATACTTATGTTTTTGTGAAAACTGTAATTAGTTGTCATTTATGTTAGAGAAATAGTTTGGATTGAAAAGCAGGTTGACTTGTCCTCCCACTCCAAGTTTGATAGAGACTACTTAAGTTCAGAAAAGAGTTTTAAAGAATTCTTAAAAAGTGGGTGGTTTTTCTCATCACTTCCTGTCAGTTTTTAGCCTTTAACTTTTTGTCTAGAAGTACACTGGCTCTATGTCCAACAATTCCCAGCCTCACCGAAGTTGCCACAAATCTCTGGAAGAATTTTATCCTCAGCAGACCTGTAGTCTATGACTTGTTTTTTCAAGTGCTATAATTCCACAGCTGTCTGGAGGATGTTGGTGCTCCCTTACAATGGAAAATTAATGGAAACTGAGCCTTCAGGTCCCTTAATTGGGTTTGAAACCAAGAAGTATAGAGAAGTGTCCCAGCCTGAATACTGGGCTGAAGCTGATTTTGTCTCACTGGCACTGCCCTAACCCCATTGAATGCTGCCATGCTAAACTGGGTTGCATCCAGTTTGGTAGGGTAGCAGGGAGGAAATGGAGTTGCAAACCAAGGGCTCTGAAAAGATCTCCTGCCTTTATCCCACCAACAAAGTCCTGCTGATCTCCTTACCTTTATTCTTTTTTTTTTTTTTTTTTTTCCCCATATACGTTATGCTAAGCAAATGCTGCAGAGAAGTAAAGCTTTTTGCCGGCCTCTTGCAGATGGCAGGGAAGTTTCTATGGAGACACAGGAGGAGGCAGTGGATTTCTGCTGCAGGCAGCAGGGGAGGACCAGGCTTGCCAGCCACACTGAGCTCTCTACCTGTTGGCAAGCAGCAGCACTGCACAAAGGCATGGCTCTGGGCCACGCATTTCCCCATTAACTCACCCCACTGTTGAGCCCCTGTATTTCTGGAGTAAAGTGGAACTGCTCCAAGAACTGGGTGTTATGAGCACAGAGGGGGCATAAATGTGTATTTGAGCATTTGAAAAACTTTTGGAACATTTTCCTCTTTGTTCCAGTTTGCTGCTTTGATGGAGCTGGAGAAGACAGAGGCTCTGGCTGCCTGGATCTGTGTGTTGGCCCCAGCACCAACACACACCTCCACCTTCGTGGCCATCAAGGCACAGAAGGAGCAGAAGCAGAATATTTTTATAGCAACTGTGTTTGATTTCCATCCAAATAAACCTTTTTTTTTTTTTTTTTTAATTTTAGGAAAATGCTTCTGCTTTAAAACATATTGTGTCCCTGGGTCACTGAAATTTCATGTCACAGGCTTTGGGAGGTAGCTCAGCAGTAATGTGGCAGGTCCCCGGAACAACACGGTAAGTTTTAGGGCATGAATTTAAGGGCAGTACTTTATCCAAGCTGTGGATGGGAGTGAGCAGGTAGTCAACACATCATTTTTTGAGTATTCAAGCCAGAGTTATAGCTAGGGCCAGAAGGGAGGCTGTATGAACCCTTCTGCAGTGACAAAGCACCACAAACCATCTCTGTTGGAAACATCCATTTGACCCGTCAAGCTAGAGAAGTGTTTTCCAACAGTGAAAGTGCACTGTTATTTCATACTAACTGAGGTGCAAACATGGGGCTTTTCATCACCACTTTATACTTCCATAGTGATCCACTAAAATAGCTGAAAAAACATTTGCCAGATCTCTGCTCCCATCTTCTCTAGAGCAGCAGTGAGTATGACAGAAGACCAAAGAAAGCTGTCACTGTACTTGAAACATTACTGCTGAGAATCAGGAAAGATTTACTTAAAAGTACTCTTCCGTGGTGGAAAAAAAACACAATCTTTTAGTTAATTAAGTGTGACATGCTCCCTTCCCAATTATCATGTCCTATTAGCTCAAGTTTATAAGCCAAAGGAGTCTGTCACTATGCAGGGTCTTGTAGGGCCAACAGGCTTGAGAGCTGGCCTGTTATCTTCATGTCTCATTGCCTGAAGGTTCTGGACTTTGGCATGTACACTGACCTAATGTAGGAACACCCTTACAGCTGGCTATCATCTCTTTTGTTCCCAGCTTTGTTCTGTGTAGGGCATATAAGTTTTTGTGACCTTAAATGACAGGGAGTATAAGTGAGGTAAACACAGTTTATTCTGAGCACTAGCAACTGATCCCTCAGAGGCAGGTTTGCTGCTTCCAGGTTTATCCTCATGGTGGGAAGCCTGGGAGACTGGGAAGTTGCAGAGCATGGAAGTGGAGGCACACAATGTGGAGCAGGGAATAGATGGCAAGGCAACCAGTACAGTGGAAACTGTGGGGGCAAGGAGTGGGATTCAGGGCAGAAAAGTGGTTATATTAAACTGTGACTGAGTCACTGCTAGGGGATGATGGGCACAGGTAGTGACATGGTGTGGGAAAAGCAGGGACAATTTAATTCTGCCAAGCTGCAGTAAGATGTGGCAATGAGTACCCTCATCCATGGAAGACAAAGAATTCTGAAAAGCAGGGGTTTGTAAGGTTTGGTTTGATATTATGATTTAGCCTACACTTATGATTTGTATTTATACATTTCTTTACCCAGGGACTCATGTCATCAACGTTAAGCTTGGAATTGCTGAGGCTGCAACTCTTATTTCACTCAGCTCTGCAGTGCAAGCCCTTCTGGGCTACTTCTTGCTGAGGGGAGCTGCATGACTGTTTAGGGAAGCCAAATAAATAGCCTGTGAAATTCATCTGGGACTGCAGACAATCTGATGAAGCATCCCAGAATTTGGCTGGGAAACCCTGTCTAAAATGAATGTCATTTCATGTGTCTACGTAGCCACCTGCCATCCATCGCTTTCTACGCAGTAAGCCTTCCATCTAAAATCAATGTCCTAATGACAAGCAGTGTCTGCCATTTTCTACCTTGTGGAGTCAAAAGTTGCTTGGGGCCAGATTCTTGAGTCCAATGCATTTGTGAAGAGAAGGAAAGGGAGATGCATTCAGAAATGGGTGCTACTTTTTTGTGTACTCATCAGTTAAACAGAGTGTATTTCCAGGTACACTTCAACATGGGAGCCAGGTGGTTTAAAGGTACAATAGGAATCAAATGAGTAGTCAGGCCAGTGGTTTTGCATTACCACTGAAAATGCCATCTCCAGCACGTCAGCAATCGTGTGTCTTACTGCCTGGTCAGTGCCTCTGCTTGTGGCTAAGCAGAGGGATGTTTAATGATTCTGCTTGTCAGGAGAGAAGAACTGGTGGCTTCTTTTCAGGAATGCATTTTGCATATATGAAATCTGATGAGGCTGTCAAACATGCTTCAGACTAAGGAGAGGATAGAAGGCTCTATGTCTTCTTNGTAGTTAATTACTACTTGTGTTGTACATGACTTTCAAACTTTTGGTAGTTCCTTGATGGCACCTTTTAGCCATCAAAATCCAACCAGGGTAAAATCAATATTTGCTTTTATATCTTGTGTTGCGAGAAAAGATATTCCAAAACAACGTACAAACTATGTCTCCTTATTGATCTGTTTTCCTTTGTCTTTTGAACTGCCAACAATTTAAAGCATTCTTTTATTTTAAAGGTACTCATTTCTAAATTCAATAAAATCAGAGTATTTTCCCTGTGTGTTATCCTATTAAAATCTATGCATTGAGTACTGCTGGCCTGTGGTTTTCTTAAGAAACTGTTTTAATTCCAAGGAGAAGAGGAAAGAAAATAAATGATCTTAATTGCTAAGGACATAAAAAAAGTCAAAAGAGAGAGCTTTTACTTAAGTTGCAAGAGTGAAACAAGCAATTCTGTTCACGGAATGATTGAAACAAAAAATGTAAAAGGTCAGTAAGGATATCTTCTCCTTTTACCCTCATGATCAAGACTTAGCAACTACGGAAAAGCTTTTCTGGTGAATTTTCAACAGACTAACGATATCTGTGTAGCAACGGGTGGAACTCAGCCTTAGGCAAGGTTTCAGCATAAAATCTATGACCTGGCCTATGACCTTTGCTTGCATCATTTAAGCACAGAGGGATGAGATCTTCGTTTTGTAAACCTAATGTTTTCTACAGATTTTCATGGCATATCCAGGAGCATTATTTTTAATGATATTGGAACTTCTCCTATTTGGAATTATTTGCTCAGGAATGCCCTTTCTGATGTAAAGTGAAGAGCTTGAGAACAAATAATCATTTTGTTCCTGCCTCATTAGTCTGTAAGGTGAAGGCCATCATGGGTTATCCTTAGCCAAGCCACAAATCCAGAATGCACCTTCATGTTTGTCTCAGGGACTGGGGTCCATTGCCTAGAGAGGCATGTGCTCCTGAGAATCTGTCAGTGAGCTCAGATTTGAGTGGGTAAAACTGTTCACAAATTATCAGGTATAGGTAGATCTGAGTTTACATTACATTTGTCTACAGCTAGGATTCAACTCATCCCAGGCACTTGACTCTAAAACTGGGAGAAAACATTATTTGACTGTCATACAGGATGATAGTTGTTTTTTAACAGCAACCACTACACACATTCAGTATGGATCAGAGAGCAAAATACTTTCAATTTCCATTTTATAATGAAGTTTGCGTTCAAGTAATGCATGATAGGATTAATCAAGTTGTTCAGCCTGTATTTCAGTTCTGTGCAAATTCAATGCATATTTCCTGAGTGTGAAGAACCACACGTACCTCTCTTTCATAAACACTTTCTTCTTCACTCCCAGGAGCTAAAAACCAGCCAATGCCTTTCACCTGAGATTTGATTTGTTTACATTTAAAAAGTATTAAATTTGCAGGTAATATACCTTCTTGTAATTCTCACAGCGATGCTCATTCCATGAAACTGCATGAAGAACTAACTCATTATTCTTTTCAATATAACATCAAGCAAAACATTCTTCCCCTAAATATAGAGTAACCTTTTCTAAGGGTCTGCCCATGTTAGACCTGCTTCCATAACTGGTTTAGTGTAGCCCCACCACCTCCCCAAATGCCACTAGTTGGCCTGACAGGAGTATTTCTCTGCTGTCATAGGCAAAAGTACAAAAGTGCAGGAATGGCTGTCTAAACAGCAACCAAAGAGTGTCTCTGGCAAAAATGAATAATATAGACTCTCACCGAAAAAATAAAAGGAGGAGCAAATCTAAAGTGTTTAGTCTTTAGCACAGACCTTCATCTTCTGTGCTACAGATCCAGAGAACCCAAAGCATGAAGTTAATCTATTTGGAGTATCAACATTTTGTGGATTTGTCTTCTCCCATCTGTTTTACAATTTTGACCTGCAGAAGCATTCCGTGACAATGAGTCCACAGCTGCACGGTATTCTTTAGTCAATGCATCTTTCCATTTGTTTTAAATATGTTTTAAGGTATCTGGAGGACATTGTTATATTAATAAAGATATAAGCTTTTCTCATGCTCTTAGGCAATGTAGTCATAAATTCCAAAATTATTTGGTAGCACAACATCGTTCTGATTTTTACTATTTAATTTGTCTCTTAAATTAAAAAACAAACAAGTAGACTTGAAGCAGAAGTGTGACAGAGGGTTAAAGGAAAGGAAAGATTTTTTTCCTAGGATTTGAGTAGTCAGCTGAGAGGGAACTGTATCTTCTGTATCACTTAGGGAAGTGCATTCAAAGATGCACAGATAAATGCTAGTACAGTGTATTTTTGCCCTTTTAAAATTAACATTTTCTTTTCTGGTGAAAAAAGTATAAGAATTAATGAAAGCAATGTGTTAAGGTCCTGCTCTGACCTGATGCTCTGAGGATGTAACTATGTAAAAATTGCTATTAATGGGATATCTTTCACAAATAAAGCTGTAGAGGCTTGCAGTGTTTTGTGTACATAATTTGAACCGTGTCACCAGCCACCAGAGCTTCTTCTTCATTAGGAGCACATGAAAAATTAAAACAAACAGACAAATTTTTCTGAATACTGCCTAAGGTTGAGTTCAAGTTCACCCTGTGAGTACAAGAAAAGTTTAGTAACTTCTGACTTCACTGTAACTTGCTTGCCAATCTCTGGTCCTCCCACCTGTCAGGAGAGACCTAAATATAGTCTCTTACTAATGAATAGGATCTGCAGCAGCAGAAGTCCAGGATTGCTCACATCAAGTTTAACCAGCAGCCTGGGGCTACTCATGTTCCAGGCTGTGTTTGAAAAACACCACCTCATCTTTCTGAAGGTCCTCCTGTCTCTTGGACTGATTGTTTCATGAGCGAGAAGCCTTCTCCCTAAACATAGTGGTTAAAGCCCACCCACAGAGCCCAGACTGGGATCTCAGTAGCAAAGATGGAGCAGTAGAGTCCTGAGATAGGAGGGACAGCTTCCCAGAAAGAAAATGCTGTCTGCATATTTCTGCTCGTAGCACACAGATCAGGACAGTGGTGGCTCTTGGATCCTTCCTATGCCAGGTCAGTAAATCACCTGTCTGCCTGTCAGGAGCTGAATGACACTTATTCTATAACTGAATTGATTTTTGGGACTAACGCCTCATCCCAGCCTGCACTGTTGCCCTCTCCTCAGCCACAATGTGTCACAAAGTAGGACATCGCTGTGCCCCCTCCAGGAAGGGCATGCTGATCAGTTAAAAACAGGAGTTGTCAGAAGTATCTGGTGGCTACAAGGGAGGCTGTTGGGAAATGATCTCATTTGAATTGGCAGCCTAAGGGACTATGGGAACAAGCAGGGTCAGGGAAGCTTGGCAGTGTTCCCAAAGCCACTTCTTTAATCCTGGAGAGACTGAGAGTCACAGTGAAGAACCTGAGCTGCATTTACAGTGGTTATTCAAGATCACACGTGCTCTCTCGTGCACACACCCACACAAACCTGTGTTATCAATGGGTCTAGGTGGTCCGTTCTGACATGGTACAAATCTAAGAAGCTTCTGGGCTGGTCAGCTTCATTTTATTTCTTTGTTTTATTTTGCATATGACTAGATCTGTCTGTAACTTGGCATCAGGCAGATTGCCTGGCCACATACTGCATGCTGGCTTTTGCAAGTCCCTCAGTCACAGCATGCCTTCACACACGAGGACAGTGTCTACTTCCTCGGTAAGATGGCCTTATGTCACTTGGCAATGTTGTTACTATGCAGTAACTCTCTCTCAAAATGTTTAACATCTTGAATATCAAGGGAAAGGAGGTCATGTTGAGAGGCCTTAGACTGGTAGAGCTCAGTCCACTTAGCTTTCTACCCTGTCCTGGATGATAGACAATAATACCCTCATAAGAAGCTGTACAAGGAAGTCCAGAATAATGCTTTTCCTCCAGTATCTGCTCAGATTCCCTCATGTTTACTAGCAGTAAGGTAAAGCAAAGTCTGGTAAGCTTTACCCTGTTTGCAAGATCATCTGAGTAAGACCTTTTGCAATTTCTCAGACTCAGTGGCACAGTGCCACTACACCCTGCCACTGCGGGCTATCTTGTACTCCTTAGTTCTCTGCCTTTGTAAGTAATTCAGTTCATAATCTGCATCTCAGTGAGCAGCCCCTCTGGAAGTTAATTAAAAGACAAACTGCAGCACAGATCATTAGTTTGCACATGGGCCAGAAATGAAGGATCACTATGGCCCTGCAAAATTAGGAACAGATGCCCAAACAAAATCTCTAAGCAGGCCTAACTAGCAAGACTTGGCAACAGAGCTTGTCTGGTAGAGAGCACTGCTGTACTGCAACTCAGGCAACAGCAACAGTGCTGACTCTCTGTGATTTCTCATTGTGCAATGTTATCAGTTCAAACAAAGCAAATACAATTGCCAAGAACATAGAGCAGGTATCAAAACGTCATTCTGGGCCTTTAATTTGCAGTAAATTTTTCACTTGCTTTCTAGACCAAAGTTAAAGGTATGCAATCAGGAGAAGTGATGGGGAAAAAGTGACAAACGGCCTCCTGCTAGTACAAGTTTCTATCTGCAGAAGAAATATAATGTAAAAATTCCCGTAGATCAAACTGGCCCAGCGTGGCAGCTCTCAGCTTCTGTCTTTTAAGTGATCCACTGGGTATCTTCTTGGTTTTATCCTGTATACCCCATACATGTGAGCAGAGATAACTTTACATAGCTGTCTATTTTTTTGGCTCTCCATCTCAATGCTCCTGCAAGATTCTCATGGCTCTGAAACCTCGAAATGACTTCAAATGCCTGAAGATGGCAGGTTTCCTTTGAGCCTGGGGTCCTGCTAAGCCACACAACTCTTTCACGTAGTACAGCATCACTGCCTCTTTCTCTCATGCAACCCCAAGTGCTGAGAATAAGTGGCTGGTTGACCACAGTGCTCAGACAGCCTGTGGTGCCCAGTGCCGGTATGGTGGTGCTGGAGAGAGAATGTGGAGCTGTGATGTGCACATGACGGCAGCTCAGGCCTGGCTGGGAGGGAGCCAGATCTGGAAGCATCATATTCAGTGCACAAACAGGGCAGCAAGAAGAACAGTGTCCTGGCCCAGGACTGGTACTCCTGAGCTCTGCAAAATGGGGAGACAGAAACTAGAATAGCAGTCTCACAGACAGTAGTGAGTACAGGGTACTATAGTGGTTTCTTTAAAGACACCGACACTAGGGATAAAAGCAAGCACGCAGTATTCAAACCTATGTACATGCCATAATTTGGTCTGGGAAGATGTATGCAGCTGGCAGCCCTCTTGAACTTGTAAAAAAGTAATGGTCAACCCTAGGGAATTTGTGGGCAGAAGAAGTCTCTCAATGCCTTTTCATCTACTCAGGGGAAAATAAGCAGGCCAGCAGGCAAGGGGTAGAAGGTGAGGTTGTTATGACAAACTCAACAGAGCACAGAAATCTTTGGAGAGGAAGAGATATTGCCTTGCTATGAACATTGCTCTCTCAGCTAAAAACTCAAACTGAAGAGAGAGAGAAAAAAAAGCGAACTTTGAACAGCTTGGATAAGCAAGTCAATAAATGACTGCTTTCTATTTCCTGAGAAAGAAATACCCCAAGGAAACACCCTAGCTGAGTGTCTACTAAATAACAAAGAAGAAAACGAATAAAAAGAACTTGAAAAGTATTTTGATAGCTCTTTTTTTTTCTTTTTTTCTTTCTTACGAAGGAAAATAATAGCATATGTGGAAAGGGATAATAAAGAAAGGTTAGGCTGAGGTGTGATGAGGAGAGAGAACTGAAGCTCTTTCTGTAAGTAATGTCAGGAAAGCAAGTGAAAAAGGAAACTGATGTGAACTATACTGGCATAAAGCTATCGCAACCCAGCCATGAGTCAGAAGACTAGGATTTTTTCTGTGCGCAGGGGCAGAGACAAGACTTGCCTCCAAATAAGAGGAGATCTGCAGGAGTTAGCTAAGGCTGCTCAATACCACTTTTTCTCCCCTTTTCCCTCCAGGTCTCTCCTGCCATTGGCCTTGAATTCAAAGGAATATGAGACCATGTGCACACTCTGGAGGGAACGACGCATACTCCCAGTATGGAGATGGAACTTGGCTAGGGCATCTCTGGAGCTAGAAGAGTTTCTACAGTTCAGACAATATAAATTTGTGATCAGTTGTGACCCCTAATCTCTGTGGATCAACACTGCATACAATGTCGAAATCAGACTGACTGCCCCAGAGCAACCTTTACATACGTGGGGAGAGGAACATCTTCTTGCAGCAGCTAAATCCATAGGTATTTGCATAGAGATATTGTTGAAAGGATTAGTCTCCAAGGCTCTTTGGCCTTGGAGAGCTTATTTTCAGCTTGTAAGATGAGTTATAACATTGCAAAGTTGGCACAAAAAGCCGTCAGACTGAAGTGTTAGATTCTTCGACAGTGGTATTTTATGCTGAGCTAAATGATGAAACTAGAAACAAAGCACAGAGAGAAGATGGTGCTGTTTAGTTGTTAGAATAATAGTAGGTCCAAATTTTCTATCATGAAAAAATATATGGTTAGAGAGAGTAACAGTGAAAGTGCATTTGATGGAGAAGCTGCTAAGCTTGGCTCACGTGTCAAATTCCCAATGAGTATGAATCAGAACAGCCCTGCTAACTTAAGTTGTGTTGATTTACAACAGCTGATACATGAATCGGAAATGTTTCCATTTAATTGAGAAAGGAAAAAAAATATCTCAGGAATATTCTTCTTTAGCTGAGCTAAGAGAAAAGAGAATGTGTTTCCAATGCTGTCAGTTTTTAAGATATAGGACAGATAGGACAGATTTGTTTCTGGGTCCTACTCATAAGTAACCCACAAAAGCAGCATCTTGCAAGAGCAGACCTTAGACTGAGTAAAGTTATGAACAGAACTATTAAGCATAGGATGTCCTGAAACAAACAAATAATTGAAAATGCGCAACCAGTTCAGAGGAGAAGTCCAAAACAATGATGTTTTCATTGCAGTAAATGAAAGGGCTCGCTTGACATCTGCCATTATGAAAACGTGAAAAGCCACAAATCCCAAAAGGCTGAGAACATGTAATTGGACAGATACCAAATAAAGCAGCTTGGACATTGCATTAGCACAAGCTGCTTAGAGAAGAGGTTTAAAAAAGAAAATCATGAGTACAAACAGATAGAGACAATAAGTGAGAGTGAGGGAGGATGCTGAACGAGATGACTCAGAATGGAGCAAAGAGTTGCTAGAGGAGACAAAAAAAAGCAGAAAAGCTGCAGAATTTCAAAGGATAGGCAGAAATCACGTCTGGGTTTGCTGCAGCATTTAAAGGGCAAGTGCCTTTCCTCCATGTGAATGAACTTGCATCTGCCAGTGATGGTGAAGGCACACTGTAGTATACGAGCTAAGGATCTGACCCAGTGCCTGAGTGTGTGTCCCCAGCAGGCTCTAAATAGTCCTTCCAAAGTGCATCCTGTCACAGTTTGTGTTACATTCACGGCAAAGCAAAATGGATAACAAGAAGATGCTGGAGAATGAGATGTTAAAAAGGACTACAGAGGTGCCTGTGAGGCTCATTCTGGGATGAAAATTAAGTAACTGTTTCCTAACTGAACTTTATCTGTTTGTATAACCCAGGGCTTTTTCTGCATTTCAGGATACAGCGTTCACTCTCAAAGGCTCCAGGTGAGACACAGAAACCCAGTGAAAATGACCAGAAATTATATACTCATCCTAGGTTAATACTAGTGGTGCCATGAAAATTTTGTGCTTCAGTTTTGCTTTATGAAAAGAATTAATATCTGGTAGTGTACTGGTGTTTACACTGATACAATTCAGTAACATTTTAGTAGGTTAATGAAATGTAACCTGTTTTATCTTGTCCCTGCCCTCTGAGATCTCATGAAGAAGCCAGTGTTTTGTTAGAACTTTTGAAAATGCCATGACAACTAGCAAGGGAGATAAACTACCTCCACATCAGAAAATAGCATCTTTCTGGCAATCTTATCAAATGTGACTACGTAGCATAGCATACAAGGTATACGTGGGCTGAACAACTAATGAGGAGTTGTTTACGTGTATAAAAAAGGCAGCTGGGAGGCCTGATTTGAATAGATGCACAGGATATTAAAAAACACACACAAACACAAACCCCCACCTGTCATCAGAAATGCCCCTTATACCTCCAGGAGACAAAACACTTTATGCAGAACTTTGGAGACTTCTAATATTTTGTGGCTAAGGAATATGAAAGAAAACCAGATATCACCCTAAAACCCCCTGATACTTAAGGAGATGTTATTCTGAAAACATCCATCACCTTGAAAGCAGCTCCTTCCCTAAGTTCTTAGTGATGTAAAGAAGAATTTGTCAGAGATGTTCTTCCTTCAGAATGTCACTTTCTGAATGGTTTGTACTGAACATAAAAACAATTATGTAGCTTCTGGATGCAAACATATACAACTTGCTCTAATTTATACTGCCTGAAAACTGGATTTAAAGCAGATTAAATAGAAGTGAAATCTAGTTTGCTGAGTCAAACACTACCAAAAAATGTTGAGATCCCATCTGTGTATTCTTCCAAAGGGAATAATTACCATTTTTCTGCATATGGAAGAAATGATAGCTAGCTTTGAAGGTGTGAAGAAAAAATGTGATAAGTACAAAATACAGAGAATCAAGAAGTGGCAAAGCGAAATTCCAGAGTTCAGGTTTCTGTCACAGTCTTTTAGACCCTGGATGTGCTACACACATCACAACATTTATGTAGGTTACAGAGAGGCTCCAAAATACTTAACCAACTAACCAAAAAGCCATCTATCTGAGGTGTAGCTTGTACACTTACGGAGTGTGAGAAGATGTGATAGGTGAAGGAGGGAGCTGTGCATCTCAGTGATACCCGGCTGCTGCCCTAATAGCACCTGAGATCCTCTGGAGCTTCTGGAGCCTTCTCTGGTGCCCAGTGGTAGAAGCAAAGCCAGTTGAGTCAAGCTTATTTCTTCCCATACCTGGAACCAGAGCTCAACACCTCTTAGTCATGGATGCTGAATTTATAATAGCTCATCCAGCAGTAGTTTATGTACATAAATAAGATGGCCTCTATCAGATCTGTGTGCTCCAGAACTAGTTTACAACAACAAAAAAAAAAAAAAAAAAAAGAAAAACCCTGCAACATTTCAAATGAATTGTTCATGTTTGGCACGGAAAGATCTTGAGAAGAATCATACCTAAATTATGCTCTACGGAAATGCTAGCCTCCAGCACTGCCTTACTGCAGAGGAGTCAGCCCTGTGCATGTACTCATGAAGGAAGCTGCAACTGCTCAGCTGTCTACATCTGAACCTTCAGGTGAATGCTGTTAAATACATTAACACTGCCACCTGGTTGAGCCAGGAAAAGAGAGCTGGAAAAGTTCTGTGTCTATCTGGGATGATAGATGGAATGTACTTTAACAGCGAGTGGAATCAGACAAAACATCCCACATATATTCACAAAACTGAACGACTTCTGAAGTATCTCCTGATCTGATGAAACATATTTTGTTCATAAACCTATAGTAGATGACCATGAAGCTTCAGGAAAAGAATATGATTTTTGTGGAAACTGTATTTTGTGTTGAAAAATTTTCTCCCAGAGAAAATTCCTGGGAATTCCCTTTCTCAAGACTGAAGAAGGCGCGCATTAGAAATGCACCAGATCTTCTGGGACTTGAGATAAGAGGCTATGAGCAGTCGAGATAAAACTCCCACAAGAGAAGAAGGGATTGTGTTATTCCACTGATATTGAAGTCTCTCTCTGAAGACCAAAGTCTCCAAGTCATTTAGAAGCCTCATGGCCAGGTATTTGTACAACACTTACAGGGAGGGGAGGTGATGCAGACAGCATCTCATGATCTATCAGCTGGGTTTTTTTTTCAATTCATTGTACTGTAATAAAGAAAAGAGGACCTTAAACCTAGTCGAGATATTTTTTAAAGATAGTTTGCTCTTTGAGCTAGGGATTGTCTCTAAATATACATTTGCAGATAGAACCAGCTATGATGAATGAAGACTAGAATCTCAGCATTTACTTACACTATATTAATTCTTAATATAATACTGCTGTGCTATATAATAGTATTACTATAATGCTACTATATTAACTTTGATAATTACTACTACAGTAGCATTAATAATGTCTAAGGAAGCAGATACAATAATAATACTCATTACTACCACAAAAGTTTTGGCTTTGTGATTTTAGTGCAGGTAATCTTCCCTTCATCTCCTCTCCCAAGGTATGCCCTTCAAAACCAGTGTAATTTTTCAGCAGAGAAGAGTTAATTAAAGTCAGCTGCTTGATTGTTTCAACTTGAATACCCAGCTCTTTGAACAGGAAAGCTGATTATTACATTAACAGGAAAAAAAAGAAAACAAAACAGGATCTTTGACAGCACTTAATGTGAGACAGAACAGTTTTTGCATATGGTTCCTAACTCAACAAGAGCCAGGAGATGCTCTCTTGCACAGTGGTGCAACCTCTCTGATCAGGGCAGATAGGAGGCATCTTGGTACCAAGCATCATTTTTTGGCTCCTACTGAATTCTCCTGCTGAATAAAAATGGACAAACTCTACCTCAGTTCCATGCATGTTCAAAACACAGCAAGAGCTAGAGGAAGAAAACAGAAAGGTACTACTCTACTTCTCAGAGGGAAGATCTCTGCCTTACATACAATCAACTCCTCCCCTGGTGCGTGCACAGGACACATCAGTCCTGCTCAGTTTGGACTCAAGTCGTCACCCACCAGCTGACTGGGATGTGATTTTCCCCTTAAACTTCTCCTGGACAGAAGATAGGAAGGCAGCTGACTGTGTGAGACGTTGACTTACACAGTGTTTACTTTCCTGGCACTATGTTTGTGAAACACAGTCCACCAAGCACTGCACGTTGCTTGAGGGTTTATATTATTGTAATACAGAATTAGAAGATTATCCTCTGTACAATCCTGTTCCATGCATCTTACAGGCTACAATTTGAGTGGGCTAGCAGGTAGCTCCATGCAGGGGTCAAGAGCTGAGCGTGTGTTCAGAAAGAACTCCTGTTCCTCCAGTCTGTATTCGTCTGGCCAGAAGGCACATTGCCAGTGCAGAGAATGCTGGAGGGATGATTTCTTGCCCTTGTCTACACTACAGATAATGAGCAAGGTCTTTAGTCTCCAGGGCTGTCAATCTGGCAACTTCTCATCTGCATTGAAATTGGTCAAAAGATGTTTTTAAAGGAAAATATAATGAGGGGATGCACTTAGGAAAATGAAAAGCTTGGCTGCTTTTTTATCACTTCTCAAGCATTTTGTGTCCTTCTCTGATGAGAGCTATTGTCATTCAGGGCCGCTCATCAGGTCCTCGTGCTTAGAGTAGATATGGGCTTGGCACCTTCTTCCTCTCCTGGTGACAGGCAGATATACACTCCGCTCGTTTCCTTGCTGATAAGCTTGCCATCCAGCTTCAGAAGCTTCTCATTTTTCATTTGGCTTGTCAGATAGAAGCCCCTGGTACAGTCCATTCATGGAGATTATTTTCAGTTTTGGCATTATATTAGCAAAGGAAATTTCTGTGTTGCTTTCCCTTCTTCCCCAATCTCCTTATTCATAGCTAAGCATATGGATGCTGTAGCCCCTTTCATCTGGGGCTCTTCCAAGCATTGTTACAAACACTGATGAAGTCTTGCTACTGCATTATCTGAAGGCATAACTTGGGTCTGAAGAAATGGGTGGCCTTATTTTCAGAAGTAGTAACTGTCTTCTGTTTTCATGGGGTGTTGTTCTTGACATTGTGGCGGAGACTACAAAACTAATCCATGACTGCTGCAAATAGTGATTGGAGCCAGGAGTTCAAAACTGGATGGCCTCCACAGGCAAAATCTGTTTTTTTTTTTTTTTTTTTTCCTTAATTAAGTGCTGTCAATTTGCACATGAATGGAAAGAAAAGTGGAATGTGTTCCCTTTAATGTTGGAAAGAGTGGTTGTCTGCCTCCAGAGGCAGAGTTCAGTGCACATTTGAATAGAAATGACTGAGCAAGGCCTGGCTGTGGCACCAGTTACTATGGAAGGAAAGTGCTGCTTGGAGAGTATCATGGAGATATCAAATATTGGCGGGACAAATAAAAGTCATGTGGCAGGAGAGGAGAAAACAAAGGCTGGAAAGTTGGCATTACTTGTGTGTATTTTAACCTAGAAAATAAAAAGTGCACTGGTGGCCATCTTGGATTTCCTGATAAATATGTTTAATGGAAAAATGCTGTTACCGTTTGCCATTGAGGGATTTCTACTCACAGCAAGACTTTGCCTGGAAATGCATGAACATGCTGTCAGAGTGAAGATTGCTTGGTAATTCATTCAGGTAAATCACTCAACCTGCTTTCAAATTACTCTAATTTGTTCCAAGTACCTGTTTTCCAAAATGATGTATTCTGATGTATATTGGGGTGAAGGAGGGAGGCCCCTCAGGGCTGCTCTCCTTCACTGTGTGTTGGGGACTGCACTGGGCGCTGGCCTGTCTTCAGGCATACAGACACCTCAGCCCCTTGCCCTCAGGGAAAGAATCCATTTTGTGAAGCCCCAGTGCTGCAGATGGATAGCTGTGGCCAGCACTGGGGGTCTAGAAGGATAAAACAGGCACTAAAGGGTGTAAGAACCTGCCTCTTCCCCAGCATCAGGTGAATCCTTGTGTAGAATAACACATCTTTGTTTCACATGGTTTTGCTAGGAAAGTGAGATGAATTTGTGATTGTGAGTCTATCAAAGAATATAGCAATAATGGTCCTATAAGAAAAAACACACAAACTGTGTAGTTAGGATAAGCCCTGTTAACAACTTCTTCTCCATAATTATTCAGTCAATATGCTGTCAGTTTGTAAAAATAACTTTTTCAGGATGATTTTGCTGCCCACACTGTCACAGAGATATGCTACTGTTCTGCTCTAACTTAAGCTCCTAATATGATCTGCCAAAATGCAAGGTGCTTGAGGCCCAACTTTAGAGATGCAGAGCACCTGTAGTTCCACATAAAACTAGCGAAGTCAGAACTAAGGTCAATCTGGCTCATTATATTCAGCTTTGTTATTACTGGTCTTTTTGTCCAAACATTGATCTTGCAGCCACACTCAAAACATTTGCTGTTTGTTTGAATGTAAAAGGCAATGTGAATAGGTCTGAGAAGATGGGCATTATTTTCCTGTCTGACTCTCAATATGAGAAAAACTTTCTTCATTACTGGTACACCAATTAATTGACAGAACACGTCAAGAGTGACAGGAGTAGACAATAAAAAGAAAGTAACCAAAGCAGATAATAGTCACTTTTCAACAACAGCAATATCTTTCCCTGCCTGTAAAGGTGGGGTGTTCCAAATGAGCTGCTCACTACAATAGAGCCTATTAAGGAGAACCACGTCTGCTCTCATTAAGGTACCTTTTGAAGCCACTGTACAGCAGAAACAGACTGTCTGAACTTGAGGGCAGGCTAGTCTCAATCAAAAGTGAGGAGGGACAAGTTGCACACCAAGTGGCAGTGACCATGTCGAATGACTTGGAAGCTCTGGCTAGGAGCAATGTCTGCACTGGCTGTGCCAGCTCCAGGCAGGCTGACTTCCCTTCCTGCTGGGGAGTTGCTGGGGGATACCACGTGTCATCGCAGAGAACTAAGGAGTCCTTCAAGGAACCAATCTGGTAACCATCCACTTTTCATCTTCTCCCTCCCTTTCCTGGAAATTCTGTTGCTGAGCATAGCAAGTTAATATTATTAAAAAAACTTCACTCTCATTGTAGAAGAGAGAAGGGTTTTAAAAGCTAATACCTTTGAGCAGTGTAGCTGTGCCAACAATGTTTGAATTTTAGATGTAAGGCTTTGATTGTCTGTAAAAGTAAAAGTAAAGATACTTTATCTTTAGCTACAGCTACAGTGCAGAGACACATACATGCATGCAGTATGATCTTTCTGTAAAATTCATGTATTTTCCCTCATTTTCCTCTGGACTGAATACTGAGGGCTGTTCCACCTGTGAGCTTTCATGTCCTTATATTGTTGGACACTATCCCAGGGCTGGAGCTATAGGGCTATAGATAACTTACCACTCTCTGTGGTGGCTTTCCACAGAGTCACTTGTTTTATCTATTCATTTTTTTTTTTT
>VXAV01002410.1:331670-346271 GCA_013399715.1 Alectura lathami | reverse complement strand
TTTTTTTTTTTTCTCTTTTCCTGCTCCTGAACTACTTACAGACATTTTTTTCTTAGTTTGTTTGCTGATGAATAATTTCTCTAAATAATCTTTATTCTGCATCATTTCTCTGATCAGCTTGCTAGGAATACAGAAAATTTCAACTACATGCAGATTTTAATTTGAGACATGTCATCTGTTGTTATTCCATGTTCTTCTGACATGCATGCACATTTCACTGCTTGCTCCAGTGATCTTACCTCTGAAGTTGCTTGTGAACAACAGGTGGGGAAGAAAATGAGGTGAATTCACTTAGTCATCCTTTCTATTTATATTTCAAAGCACTTTAGGACTCCAACATAATTCACGATTCACAAAGCTAGATATTATACATACACAGAGTAGGAGGCAATCCCTGACAAAACACTGCATGAAGTAACTAAATGATTTAGAATGGTACCACTAAACGGAGAGGACAATTTTATTTCTTATTTCAAAGCTGGGAAGGTGAGACCCATGAGCTGCGCCCACACTGATCTCAGTGTCTCTATGTGAAGGCATTAGCTGATATATGAGGTTGGGGCAATAGCCCCAGTCCCCTGTTGAGGAGGCTCACGGCTGTATTGTTCTCTTCCTTTCCTTGGCTTTCCCTCTCTGATGATGTGTGGGCAGTGTGGGTAACTGGGAAATTTTGTCCTGAGTTCTGAGCAATGAAGATGTGTTGGAGGGAGCAGGCTCCAGCACCGTGAGACATTCGGTTGCTGAAGAAGTGAAGTTGAGCCTGGGGAGAAAAGGTGGTGGTGCTTGGTGTTGGGAAACTATTATATTAATTTGTCATTGTTTCTCACTATCCAAATCTATTCTAATTAGCAACAAATTAAATTAAATTTCATTTCCCTTAGTCAAGTCTGCCTTGCCCACAGTGGTAACTGGTGAGAGACCTCCCTGTCTTGATCTTGACCCACAACTATTTTCTCACCTTATGCTGTCGAGGAGTGAGAGAGCTGGGGAGTGTGTTGCTCATGTCTAAGGTCAATCCCTGCAGAGGGGGTTCAGGCTTACCCCTGAATGAGACTGAAAACAACCACTAGCCTCAGCAAGGAGCCAGGTTAGGCAGTTGATAATGAAACAAGCAGAATAGAAAAGCATCTTTATTTTCCATGATGGGAGACTTCAGGAAAATGAGATCTCACCAGGCAGCAGCAACTTACACACCAAAATCCGTCACAGGTAGTCTTTCACCTTATCCTACTGATTTGGTATTCAACAGCTGTAAAGTAGACCCAGCGTCATCTTCTGTCTCAGTGGGTTTAAATCTACTCAGAGAAGTGTGCCTGGGGAGGAGAGAGGTGGCAGAGGAGTGGAGCAGTGCTGAGGTCCAGGCTGTCTGGTCAACTACAGTTTCACTGTTCCACAGACTGCTGAAATTGTCCCACCTCCAATGCACTGAAGAAAGATTAATTGGGCCAGAAGGCTAAAGAAGGCAAGAGTACGGTGTGTGTTCGGATAGTTATGGAGGAATGACCCAGCCCCACTTAATACTAGTGAATGTGTTCTAGTCACAAACCCTCCAAAGTACAGTGCAGAAGTCATTTTTGGAAGAGGGACTTAAATGCGGGATCCACCCCTCCCAGGAAAGCCATTAGCTGGAAAGTCAGTCTGACTGATACCTCCTTTTTCTGGGCTAGATAATCTTTTATTTATTCATGCCTAAAGGAGCATCTTCAACAGAAAGGCTTTAGAGAGCTCAGCTGCAGCCTTGGTCTGTGTTTCCAGTGTTGCCCTAGAGCTAGGGAGAAATGGCTCTGAGGCTGTTCACAGAAACTCCCTGTGCTGGGAGAGTATTCACTGCAGATCATCTGGAAGAAAGTTAACTGCTTTTCCTTTCTCAAACGTTGTTCTGATAAATGTTTTTGCAGTGCATCTTTGAATGAAGATGTTTTGGCCAGGCATTACAGAAGACAGCCAAGCTTTTGGATTCTGGCATCATGGTAATCCTTGTCAAGCCCGTGTCATCTCTGGCCAAGATCAGAAGCAGGACTTGGAGTAAGAAAAGGATTTAAATATTGAAAACTCAGGAATCTCTCAATATGAAGTAGCAGATGAGTGGCAGTTTTGAGCATTGCAAAATCTTCTTATGTCCCACTTTAAGTACTTACATTTCTTTTTAGATCTGAGCAGAATTAATGTACCCAAGGTCACATAAGGAAAAGAAATAGAATCTACATATTCTTAGGAGTATCACAGCTGTTTACACATGGGGCTACTCTTGGAGTACCTGTGGAATGTTTTTGATGGTATTACTCCAGCTCCTTTCCTAAGTAAGAAGCAAGGAGTCAGAAAGTACTGAAGCCAGGGGCAACATCAAGCACAGAGAGAGGGACTACAATTTTTGGTAGTGAAGGGAAGAGGAAGAAAGAGGCTATGAGGCTGAGACCAATTCTCTTTTGGAAGCAGAAATGTGCAAAAGGTAACTGTCCCCCTCAGTTAATAGCAAGAACAATGCAGCATCAGTACCCTTGGCACTGTGATGCCGAGAAAAAGAAAAGGAGCCAGAACAGGCTGAGTGCCCCACCAAAAATACAAAAAAGTCCAGGATCAGCAGGGACAGACTCAGCAGCATCAGCACTAGAGATGGCCAGGAATCCTCCATAGGAATACTATCCTGCAGAGAAATATAAAAACAACAGCCTTTGGTGTTGATAGGAGGGTGATTATCAAAAAGAAATCCCTACAAACAAAAATCGGGTTTTCTGTCATTAAATACTGTCAGGAATCCTGGAATGTCAATATATTTTTTTCTGAACCCTACCTGTGGAACTGCTGAACAATTGATAAATATCAATTAGCACTGTGCTGGGAGGAGGCATGTAAATGTCAGAATCAAAGAAACACCCCTACTTTCATTGCAGTTTGTGGTATGATTCAAGGAAGGAGCTTCTTAAGAGCTTGAAAGAACCTCTGCTTGCAGGTTATTAACAGGGAAGACTTCCCTTTTTCCTATCATTGATTGACTAATTACATCTGAATAGTTCAAATGAAGATATTCTGAAACGTCCCTTCACAGGCAGAGCTGGAATGTGTGCCTCTGTTATTTGATCTGTACTCTAACATTTAAATTTGGTATTCACGAAAAGGAACAGCAGGTAGAGCCAGAATCAGCACAGGTAAATGCTGGGCCAGCTTGGCTCATGCAACTTTTCCTTGGCATTTCAGCCCTGCTCTGCATATACATATACTGATGTGACCTAGCCTCAGCACAGATGAATTTTGCCCTGAATCATCACCAGTATTTTCAATTCAAAGCAAGCTTCAGTTAGCCCCATTAATCCCATGATACCACATGTCATGTTATTTGGAGATACAGAAAGTCAGGAATGCTGGAAAATTTGTGAAAAGGAAATTTTTTTATCTTGTTAAAGCATCACCCTTCAACAGCCATGTGCTGTCCGTGTCTTGTTTTCTTCTGCTATGCCAAGATCCAGCCTCTTACATGTGGTAATTCACTATGCACATTCATGTGTGTACTGGCTTTTGGCTGAGCTGGAGTTAGTTTTCTTCATAGCAGTTAGTATGGTGCTGTGTTTCAGATATGTGACCAAAACAGTGTTGATAAACACATCAAAGTTTTACTTATTGCTGAGCAATGCTTAGAGTCAATGTTTTCAGTGTGAATAGGCAGGGATACATGAGAATCTGGGAGGTGGCAACAGCCAGGGCAGTAGAACCCAGCTGACCAGAGGGATATTCCATACCACATGATGTGCTCAGCAATAAAAGCTGGGGAAAGGTTGAGGAATGGGGGATACATTTGGGGTTATGGCATTTTTCGTCCTGTTATGCATTATCAGCCCTGCTTTAGCTCAGCCATGGCAATGGCTGAGCACCTGCCTGCTGATGGGAAGCAGTGAATGAATTCCTTATTTTGCTTTACTTGCATGTGAAGCTTTTGCTTTACCATTTAAACTATCTTTATCTCAACCCCTGATTTTCTACACTTTTACCCTTCCAATTCACTCCCCCATCCCACTTGGGGGGAGTGGGTGAGCGGCTGTGCGGGGCAGCGTGCATCAGAGGCTTCAACGAGACTTAGACATGCTGGTTTTGGTTTTCCTTCAAGGGGAATTGTAATCCATGCAGCATTTTCTTGAAGCTTCTAACGTGTGTTAGTATGCAAAACTGACCAAGAGGAAAACCACTGTATTACATGGTCAGTCCTGCAAAGTCCCTTTCTGTCTCATCCCCTCTCTCTCCACTCTCTCCTTGTCACTTGGCTCCTGGGAGCCTCACCGTAGTGGTGTCATTATTCTCATAACAGTACAGGCAAATATTATTTGTGGAGTGAGTCACTGGTTCGTATGCTGATTGCTATCGTATCACAGGCTCCAGTTAGAGCCATTTTAATGAAGCTCAGACAGCTGAGTTATTAAAACAAACCCAGAGGCAGCCAAGCAGAAAGGAGCTGGAGTCAGCCGAAGAGACAAGGGCTGCCTAGAGGAGCACTGCCCTCATCCTCTGTGTCAGTGTGCAGTGGGGTGCAGGGGGACCTGGATTATGGGCAAGCTGTTAGCATAGGAGGATGAGGTCTTCCTCTGGTTCACTCCACAAACATGAATGTTACTGTGGAAGCACTAAATTCAGCTATGTAAGCGGAAAACCTTTGTAACTGATTCCAGTGCTGATGTGCACATGCTCCCTCCTCTGCCTAAGACTGAGGGGAAGAGAGTGAGGATATGCCCAGAGACTTAGCAAAGTCTTTCACCACCAGAATAAGAGTCATTTCTGGAAGGGGTAGGTAGGTGATTCTGGTTGTCCATCTGTGTGCTTCCTACAAGAAGCAGGAAAGGTCTATGTTTATGTGCCATAAAAAGACTGAGATTTTGTTTTGGTGTTCAAGCTATAGATCTAGCAAAACTTGAAGTACCCCGTGTTCTGATGGGAGATCACAACATTCCTCCAAGATCGTGGCACTCCCTGAGACTGAGAAAAAGATTTTGCTCTCCTCCCTAGATCAAGCCCTGAGCAAATGATGAAGCCCATCTCTCTCTGCAGTGGATGTAAAAAGGTTTATGCTGCATGATTCATATGGAAGAGGAGAGAGGGTAGGAGTGAGATGGCCACTTCCCACTTTGTACAACACTTTGAAAATGTAGGGGACTGAATTAAAATAAAACCTGTGGATCTATAGGGGAAAAGTCCACCCCTTTCCTCCTTCAACAAAAGACAGTGCTCAGCCTCTAAAATCTTCTCACTTCCATTTCAAGTTTAAGTCCCTTTGCATGTCACAGAGGAAATTCTTTTTTTCCCTTGATAATCTCTTTGCTGGCCTACAGGTAATTGAACAGCAGATCCACGCAGTAAACCCTGCAAAAGGAATTACAAGCATTATAAATCTCACATTCACCTCATTTCACCCTCTGCAGATGTTGAATGTGAGGCATCAATTTCTTCGTAATCCACACAACTGAGATATACATAGTTTCTGTCAGACATCTTGATCATTTTCCTTCTTTGTCAAACAACAGTTTCAGTAGTCAACCATCTGAACTCAAAAAGCTGTAGAAACGTTAGCCTGAGAAGCAGACATGGCTCTTCAGAAGAGAAATGTGAAGTCTGAAGAAAGGAGAGAGGCAAAGTATGAAATAGGTGTAGAAGTGAATCTTAGGGGACTGGAAAGGGAGGGCTGTAGCCTGATATCAGCCTGTAGACTGATATACGTCAGCCCATTTGTGGGCTGGTAGGTAAAACAAAAGGATAAAAGGCGCTGCTGCTCAGCGTGTGGTATTGGAAAGAGATGTCTGTCTGTATCTATGTATGTACACATATATATAAAAGAAGCCCCCAGAGGAAGAGAGAATGAAACTATTGGTAACCCTGAGGGGGTGACAAGGAAAAGCAGCAGCGATGAAGTGATGAAGAACAGGAGGATCACTTTAGTCTGGAGGCTGGACAAACTAGACGTGGGGGAGGGTAGTTGTGCAGGCACCTCTGAGACAGATCCAAAGGGAACCCCCGTGCTTGTTAAGGTTCCATTTTTCATTGCAGATTTGAGATTATGATAGGAAGAAATATTTAGGGAAGACTTAGAGAAAGTAGCACAGATATTAAAAACTGTAATAGAGAATCATAATCCTGTAATCCTGCAAGTAATCTTAAATACTTCACTGATTTATAAAGAAGATCTGTTAAATCAAAGGGAGAGAGAATATCAAAGAGTGGTGTTGTAAAATATGCTATACCAGGACTAAAATAATGTTTCAAAATTGTATCAGGTAATTTAGGGAAAGGATGAGAATCCCTCATTTTCCTGCTAAAGGTTGTGTGAGACAGCGAGGAGATGGATGGATTTGGACCTTGAGAGAGGGGCTGATAGTTTAACTTCTCTAATAGACACAGGAGCTACTTAGTAAACAAACAGTGCCTGTTGTTGAGGTTACAGGGAGAAGGAAAATACAGCTCTCCTTTCAATCAATCAAATGTGGAATTGGAAACCATGTTTTTAGCCATAAAGTTTTGCATATTCCAATGCCACTGCTAGGAAGTGATTTGTTAAATAAATTTAAGGCACAAGTAAAAAAAAAGAGGGATTTGAAAAAGGATTAACAAAGCATAAATACTAAAAGAAAAGGCCTTGGAAGTGCAAGTGTTTGTATTACAGGAAGATATGAAGAAAACCACAGAAGTTCAAAAGGACATTGTTGAAGCTGTGGATATGTCTGTATGGGCCACGGACATCCCTAGAAGATCACATGCAGCAGAGCCAGTGGAAATTTCACTGAAACCTGAAGCCAGACTGGTAAGATGAAAACAATATCTGATTAAATTAACTGTGGACTGTCATGTGATTGTCAGTCAGAATTTAATACTCCTGTCTTACAAGGGAAAAACCCTCCTTCAGATCACTACAGGTTGGTTCAGGACTTGAGAACTACAGATCAAATTGTACAAGATGTACATCCAGTGGTGGCTAATAAAAACCTTTTGAACTTTTTGTGCACAAAAGGTACCACATTGCCTTGGGTGTTCTGGTTCAGAGGATGGGAACATGGAAAAGGCCGGTGGGTACTTTTCTAAAGAAAAGTCAGTGAAGGGTGGCCTTCCTGTTTACTAGCAGTGGTGGCAACTGTGCTGCTCATTCAAGAAGCCAGGAAACTGACTTTGGGACAGAAAATATTGGTGCAGGTGCTGCTGCATGTTCTAACAACAGTATTAGAAACAGTATTAGAAGAGAAAGGGGGACACTGACTTTCCCCCAGCAGGATGATAAAAACCAGGCTGTGTTACTGGAACAAGACGATGTGGAATTGAAAGTGACTGCCACTTTAATTCCTGCAAACTTGGTACCAGCTGACTTGTGATTGTCTTAAAATTATTGAATAAGCATCAAGTTATAAAATTACCAAAACAGGCTGCAGTAATGTATTATCAGAAATACATCTGAAATTCTAAGGAATCGAGGAATGGGAAAGGCAGCTGCTGAAGGACAGATGTTGTTAGGGTGGCCAGAGAAGTATTGGTACTTGAATAACATGTCAGAATATAACAAAGAAGTGGAACAATTGTCTAGAATGCTGAATGCAAAGACAATGGCTTCTCAGCTGTGTTGAGGGAAATTATTAACTTGCCATAACACCCATTGGAGGTACATAGGCTTTGATGGACAATATGAAATCACAGGTGGTTGACATTGAAATGAGGAGTGTAATACAAGGTATTGTAAGGAAGTGCAGAAAGATGATCTTAAAATTCCAACAAGACCACCCACTGGATGGACCAAGAAAGGAAGTACACTGAGTAACTACTGACAAACTGAGTTTTCAAAACTTCCATAGCAAAATGGGTATCATTATCTGTTGGTATCAGTAGATACTCTTCTTGATTGGCCAGAAGCCACTTCCGGCCACACAAACCAGGCATGAGAAGTGAATGAAGTTTTGTTAAAATAAATTATTCCTCAATCTCATTGGAAATGCCTTCAGACAAGAGACCACATTTTGTAGCAAATGTTATTCAAGTACTAGCAAAAGCTTTAGAAATTAGATGGGATTCGCATACCCCTTGGAGACCACAATCCAGTGGAAATGTTAAAAGAATGAATCAATAAAAAGACAGTTGAGGAAAATTTGTCAGAACCATTAGCACAATTCAGGGTTAGAATAACCTCTGAATCAAGTAAAAAGTTTAACTTGTTTGAGGTTTTATATGGCAAACCAAGTTGTTAATCAAGAGCTGGGCTTTTTAACTATAATGGGTAGGCAGTATCTCAAAGAGTATGTGATCTTTCTGGGAGAGGTGTTGTCTTCTATTATCAGATATCTGTGATTGAGGACTCCCCTGAGCCTGGACACTCCAGTTCACAGTTTTGAACTCACCACCTGTGTGGTAGGCAAGCTCAAGGGAGTCAGCCTGTGGTTTCACTACAGCAGAGTCAACTGATGGAGATATCAGCAGACATCAGGATGGACTGTCAAGCAAGAAGGATCATTGTGTTTAAAGTTAACTTGGAATTTGTAAGACTGTAAGACTAAGTTAGCCTCTTAGTTACCTGGATGGGGCTGGCTTAAGCAATTATTTGTTGGAATAACTACGATTGCAACTTTCACTATTGATAGTTGCACAATATGTTGTGATTTGTATATTAATCCTTGACTCCATTTGCACTGGAGGGCGAATGTACTGCATTGATGCAGTAGGATTTCAAAATATAATGTGATGCAAAAACAACAATAAAGATAAAAAGAAGAAGAGGGAATTGTGAGAGGTGAAGAAGAGTCTTGTGTTTTTGCAAGTGGAAAACTCCACTGAAACAGCTGGATGGGCCTCAATGAACAGTTAGATAATAGCATGAGAAGCAAGGACATGAGTTTGAGATGGCATGGGAAAGGAATTTGCTTGGGAGATAGGGAAATTAAAAGAAAACTATATTTTTCCATAAAAGGAAACATTCTGTGTTACAAACGTTGGATAGGTTGTGCACCTGGAGTACTCAACCAACGAGGAAACGAGAGGGTTTGAGCATAGGGCGATAAGGTATATAATTATTTTGAATCTATTGGTACACTCCTGCTTGCTGTTCCTGCTTGCAGGACACCCGCCATTGCAATCACAAATAAAAAGTTTTGCTGAGATCCTGGTCTAAGCCTTGTTATTGGCTAATGAGTGTTTCTCACAAGGTCAGATAAACATGAAACACTCTGCTAATTGACAACACACCTCAAGAAAAGGACAGAATGTGGTGACATTCTACACATACTTATTGGCTGTATATGCAAGGGAGTGAAGTGAATTTAATTAGTGAAGGCATTTCACTGAGGTGAGCTAGAAAATACATTGGTTAAAAAAACAAAAGGAATAAAAAGAGTTTCCTGAACAGGCTAAGAAAACATCACTAAGCGATCTATCATTAAAGTCCTCTAGCAGCTAAGAAAGTATGTTATCTCCTTAGAAACCAGGGAACAAATAGTATGACTAGAATTTAGAAAATCTTTGCCTACTTATTTTTAAGTAGATGTAGATAACAAGGAACATCTTGAAAGCAGTATCTTCCCCATAAACTGGCTGTCAGGGGATACATGCACAATACTTAAAAGCTCAGCAAATGCAACTGGAGTTGCATTTCTATAGGACAATGCTGCAAGTCAGCTGCAATCTGCACCAGTCTGCAGTAGCATGGGAAGGCTTGATGCTTTGGGGACTATTGAAAAGCCACAGCTTAGATGACATCTGTAGAGATGTGACACGTAATAGGAACTAAGGATGCCTACTCCTGTGCCATGGAGGAGTACCAAAAAGACAGCATATTCAGCGACCGCTGTGATGCTGTGACATGAATGAGCAGCCTCTGAATGATGCAGAAGGGCACATCTCTGCTGCAGAAGGGCACAGGGGTTCCCAATTTGGTGACAATCTAGTCAGTGCAGCAACTAATCCTGCTTTCTAAGGCGCTGTGAAGCTGGGATTATTAGCCCACTGGCAGCGGTTCACCAATGTCACCAGGCTGCCTCCAGACCTGACTGGCCATATGCTACACTGTGCAAACACAGCTCCCCGGGTGGCTGCATTTCAGGAATCCTCGCATACTGATCTAAGAGCACTGCAAGCTGAAGTTCTGCTCTCAGATGGGATATCGGAAACACAGACACGAGCTGGTAGTCGGTGGTTTTACCCAGCACAGGCAGAGCAGCACAGTGCTTTACCTGAGTGGATAGCTAACTATTTATTCAGTCTTAGTACTGCAGATTGTGATGATCTCAGGTCAGCTTCAGTGATGGTGAGCTGTCTCCTGAGCATGCCTAGTATTTGCCAGTATACAGGATTTGTATCTACCATATTCTCTGTGAGTGATGTCTAAGTCACTTAAGGAAAGTGTTAGCATAGAAAGTCAAGGAAATATAGGTTTCTCAGAGCTAAACCTCTTCTGAAATATGGATTTGGACCCCATAGTCGTTTAGACGCTTTTGGAAAATGTTCATTGTCAAGTATTCACAACATAGGAAGAACATTAGAACATCTGTGTTGACCAGTATTTCTTTCAAATTATGATTTGCTTTCTCTCATTTCCTTTTCGTCTATAGTGTCACTCTGTCTTCATATTGTGTCCAGGAAAATCTTAGTTGCATTTTACTTCCTGTGCCTGCAGGGAATAAGTAAGTCTTTACTTCCACCCTGACAAATGGACATTGTACACACTTTGCCCTGAATTTGTTGAGGTGCTATCAATTTCTCACTCATACAGCTGCTGTCATGCTAATCCAATGACTGATACTTGTGAAACAAATTAAGGAAGGAAAAAAATCAGAGCCTGATCCAGTTTGCCTTAAAGGTAATTTCTTGAGGTCAGAGTGATCCTTCTTAGGAACATCTGGGGTCTAAATATGGCAGTAAGACTAAGAACTCAATACCTCATATCATGGTGTATAAAATTAAACACAGGTCAAGAAAGCTGCATCTTAACAGAGAGCTGGTCTGCAGGTGTGGAAAAGAGTAGTGATGATCCCTTCCATCCACACAGCTCGAAGATCTGAGCATTTTAAAATTGACCAACAGAAATTCCTTGTACTGTTGTACAATCCTGCCAGGTGGATCCAAGGTGGAACTTGACAGCATGCTAGCAAATGGTCCAAATTCAAAAGGCAGCCATTTGTTAGAGGTGTTTTCTTTTCTAATTTTCTGGCATTATGAGTTTTTACATGGATCGGAGGGACTGAGGTTTCTGGCTGCAGATGAATGGATGGATCGGTAAATAGTTAACCAGTAGCTATTCAGCCAGGAAAGTGTAATTGCAAGCTCAACAAGAAGCTTGAATTTCACATACCCCTGTGCTTTTAATGAATCAAGTCAACAGCATAGTGCTAGGAGTTGCAGTGCTGCTTGTATTGCTCGTGCTCAGTGAAGTGTAAAGCTAAGAAATTATCACTTGTGTCCATCAGACATCTCCATGGAATTTTATGTTTTCTATATTAGAGCGAATACAAGAAACAAAGAACAATTCCTCAAAAGGTAAGTTTTTTGGAAAAGAATATTGCTTATGTTTCTGTTAACAAGTTCAGTTTAATATCTCTAAATTTGAAAATGTGACACAGAATTATCTATGATCATCATGCAGTAGGCAAGAAATTCATATTTCACCAGTTGCTGGCCTGCCTGGATCCTTAGTTGTGTAATCCGCTGAGCTCAGAATATCTTAGGGAAATATGGTAAGCGTGGCTGAACAACACCTTACACATGTCAAAACTGGTGTCCAGAATGCAGACCACTGCAAAGGGCTGACTTCTGTGCTGCCATGACCACTCTCTTAGTTTCTGCAAGGCTATTTCCCTCCTTGATACTGTCCCTACCTGTTAATGGGGGGGTTAAGGATGAACACTACAGCCCTGGCTATGGGGACTTCAGGCGACCCGATCAGTATTAAGGAAGTTACTATACAACCTTGGAGAAAAAGTCCTTTTGATGCAGTGCAAAGACAGAAGTAGGGTCAATGGTCTGAGTTAGTCACCTGTACCTCTTCTTTAAGAGCTGTTTGGAGTGGCAGGTCACTGCGTCCTTCACTGTGACAGGAATACACTATGTGAGTAAACCTCATCTGGTTTCTGATCCAGTGCAGGTCCTTTCACCACTACAACCAGTCACCAGTGTCTGCTGGAAACATGTCATGCAAAACCTGTGTGTAAGGAGTATCTGTGACAAAGTGAAGAAGAAACAAAAACATGTATCCATAAGGTGCTTTCCTTGACAATGTCTACGCTCCATGTTGACAGTAACTGTCACGGAGCTAAGATTAAGGGCACGTGACAGCTGACCTCCTCTTTGGCCTTTATGAACATTTGATTTCTTACATCTTCAGCATTGTTATTTTCCCATTTAATGCCCACCTCATTTAATTCACTGGCCTGATATCCATGGTGCAGAAGTTCTTTTCTGCTTCTCTTCACAGGTAGGAGCTGGACATTTACCCTGCATGTACACCCAGCATCCATGTGCTGGATAGGAAATGGACATTCTCTCTTTATCTCCCTCTACACTAGTGAATGGAGAAAGGAGACAGGACAGTCTTTATGGTGATGAAACACCTTTATATATGTATAGATAGAAGTACACAGGTTGAGATCGAAGACTAAGGAACAGAGGAAAGTTGCAAAGTCAAGCAGTGATAGATCAGAAAAAGTCAGCATCAGAAATGCCTATGCAATCTCATTTTAACCTGCTTGTAAATAAAGCCTTTATATAATCATACCTTGTTTTATTTCCAACAGCCTGCTTTATCCTATGCACAGGGCACTTGGTATTTTCTGGCTCAGCTACCATGGAGCACCCTTACTCTTGCGGTTCACTATGTGAAATTAGCCTTTCAGCTACTGTGTGCTGTTCAAATCTGAAGACCAACCAAAGGAAACACTTTCTTCTCTGTTATTCAAGCAATCTCACCACTGTTGTATTTCAGCATTTTACAAGTGGTTAATGTGAACCCTGGTAAAGTGAGACACTACATTTGTGTGCAGTAAAACAATTTAGTTCTGATTTTCTTGACAGACAAGCTCCATGCTCCAAATTTAAAATGCTGTGTTTCACCCATTAGGAGGTGAAGGTGATTCCAAAATACTGTACCACTTGTATGATTGCAGCAACTCTGGATTCCTACAATTTTTAGGGTGAAGGCAGAAGAAAGAGGTAATAGTAGAGTCAAAATGTCTTTAGCCTAATTTTTAAACAGATGAGAGGACAACTTCTGTCAAGTACTCTGAAGTGAGCCAGAATTACTACAAAAATGGTTCTATAAACATAACCTCATTGGAGTCAATGTTTTTTTGAGTCAGTTTTTATTGTTCTTTGATGACTGTACTAACAAATGTACTCTGTTTATAAGTAACACTGAAGGTTCAATAAATACACTGAAATTTCATCATGATTAGCAAGTTAGATTCTTTCTGACTGCCAATAATAGGCTCTGGGAGTGGATCTTCATTAAACTTCTGTTGACAATTCATTTAGCACATTGAAACCTAGTTTCATATGATATGGCTGTTCTGGCTTGGCAGGCCTAAAGGGGTCAAAAGTTAATGAATCTCATTACTTGGTGAGTGGGACTTTGAGCCAGAAAAGTGAATATTTTGGAACAAAGAGAGTTGAGAGCAAATTCTAACTTCAGGTGGGATTTATTTTACTTACCTTCCACTGTTTGAATCTTAGGTGGCTTGATGAAGGTAATCTTTAGCCTCCCAGAGAGGGAGAAGTTAACCAACCACAAATCATCCTCTCTGTGTTAGACATTTCACTAAGATGGACACCAATTGAAGGCATCCATCTCTATCCACTGACAATAGGGAAAACTTAGAGATTACACGGGATGTACAACTCTCAGGTCAAATCTGGGGAGAGAAATCTCTTCTAAGAGCCTGATAGAACCTGCTTCAGTGATACCTTTTCCATTCAAAGGAATAGGTCATGCTTCATCTAACAGTTTCATAACATTTAACCTGTACTTGTATAACATTCAGCCTTCACTCATATGAGAATAATGAATCATGATTACTAGAACCTGAAGGTTTCTATTACACATCTGCAAAGTGTGCAGCACTTTTTATTGAACCGCCAAATGTCATTAATTGCATTGATGAGAGGGAGAAAGGTGAAAAGCTATGTACACTAATGCTGCAGCTACTTTTGTTCAGTGCTACCTCCATCAGAATGTATTGTCTTCTATATAACTTGTCTTCATTCTGCTCTCAGTAACAAGCAAAGAACAACTCCCTTTTGTCCTTCACTCCTAGCTTCCTTTCATATGCATATACTCATGTTACACACATTTTTTTTTTTATTCAGGGTGACAGTGAAAATTCTAAAAGTACAACAGAAAATCACATGAAGGACAACAAATCCTTACACAAAGAATAGCCTGTGTCGTGTCTGACAGTCTCTCCTTTTACTGTATTCTGACAGATGAACATGATGCACCATAAAAGTTGAAAATGAAAGGAAGAAGACAGAAAAGAAGAAGATTCTGAACTGAAGAAAACCTAGATCAATATCATGGCATAATACTACAGTGTTCATAGAAAATAAACAAACAAATAAATAAATAATTAAAAAAAAAAAAACCTTTTGGAACTGAAATTATTCATTCCT
>VXAV01002410.1:314383-331651 GCA_013399715.1 Alectura lathami | reverse complement strand
GAGCTGCGTAATTTATATATGTGAAACTAGCACTACCTTGAAGGGGAAAGCTAAAGCCAAACTATATATCCAAATCTGTTTAAGGGAGAACATTTTGTTCTCCAGACTGGGTGGCAACAACTCTTCAAGATTACTGAAGACTAGCAGGATTGTGAGGCATCAAAAGTGATGTTTAAAGAGATGTTTGTCATATGCTTTCTTTAGATTTTAATTTTTTTTTCTTACCTCTGGCTATTTGTAGTAGCCCTCTTGAAGTTTTAGAACACAATACTTCCCTGTTGAGATTGTCCTCACCCAGGCAGTACACACAGCTGATCCCCTCTTTTTCCTTACCCCTACCATGTCTCATTCATTACATCAGAGCCTAGACTGTCTCTCACTATTTGTTTTGTCCTTCTGAATGCAGGATTATTACTGAAGATGTCATCAGAGACATCAAAATATGGAAAAAGCCCGACAGAGTAGAACATCCCCAAAAGGGAGAAAAACGAAGTCCAGGAAGCTGTTCTCAGCAAAATTCTTTGCCCATTCAGAGAATTGTGCTGCATTATTTGTTCTGTCATAGATTTTGTGGGCTTTTGGTCACCTAAAATTTTGGTGCCCCTACTTCCTCCTTAGAATAGGATTATTCTTAGTAACTGTGGTAATTTATAGCAGCGCTGGTGGATCCTGTACAGAGTAATGTTTTTCTGCTACTGATTCCAGAGACTCTACATAGAGGGCTGACACCTTCCCCTCTGGTTTTCGCGACAGAGGCCCTCTCTCCTTTATAAAATGGAGGTGTGAGTGAAAGAGACTAGAGACATTTGAATGCCATCAAGAGCAACTCTCTGTAGTTTTTTTGACTTCCTGAATGATTTGATACAGGTTGCAAACACGGACCTTTCAGGATCATTGTTACCAAACAGCAACAAGGTAGAGATTGAATTGTATGTTCACCCACAGAAAACCATTTTTAAGCTTCTGTGCTCTTGCATCTAGGAAAACTGAATTTTAAATTCACCTTCTGGAAGTATTTGTATTGGATAGCTAAGGCTTACACTTCTACAACTGGGGAATAGAAGCACTACCGCTAATCATGGTCTAACTGCATGGGTCTCTTGTGAATAGCAAGCTGCTGATAAAAGGAGTCTTGCAAAAATGTCATCAAATAATTTTGAATAACAAAGTGATCTGAAGCAATCACAATCTGCTAGTGGCTGTGTCTACAAAGCACAGAGGGAAGACCATCAGGCAAAATCTTTATTACCAGTTACTCAGCCAGCTTTACTGAGAAATGATCTTCTCAGGCACTAGAGCTCAGCATAACGAGAGTCTTCATTTTACAATTTAATTTCTTCCCATATACTGCCATTTCTTGCACTTTTTTTTCTCTCCTCTCAGATCCTTAAATACAGGATTTGGTTAAAAATCTTTGCTCTGAAGTAATTAGTAGCTGCACTGGCATGAGACCTTAAAGGCTCAAGAACGGTGTCTGTCCAAATCAGATAATGTGTGTACTTATTTTGGGTGACAGCTTCAGCTCTGAGCTCCCTGACTGGAATGGTGCCATTGGACATACACTGCAAAAATAGGAAGGCTGGTATATATGCTTTTCTATTTCCTGTCCAATTCCCACAAAGAGCTAAACATCTGCAGAAGAAACCTAAAGAAAGCAGGGAATGGCGTTCAGACCTTTCTCAGTTCACACTTCTCCCTTAGTTACAGGATGACATATCTTCCTTAGAAACTAAAAATAAAGCCACAAGAGAGGACTAGCACTCCCAGATCTTCTCCCACTCATTTTCTGCAACTAACATATGATCACAACACTGTCCTTGTAAAGAACTTTTAGTTACAACACAGCGGCCTAGCACAACTTCATCTTACAGAACATTCCCCGCCTCTGCCCAGACCCTCTTCCTTCGAAGTACTAGCAGAATCTTAGGAACAAATTATATCTGAAAGGAAAAAACAATGAATACATTGCACTACAGAACAAAAGGGATTTGCAAGAAGAGAGGGGAATCAACGAAGTTACGAGCAATTGCAAGATTGTTCTTTCACTGACATCTCAGAGGTACAAACAGTGCTCAAAGGCACAGGGAGACGAGGTCAGATGTAAGGACCCTCTGAAAACAAAGCTGTAGGCTCTGGGGGTGGGTTTGAATTTTGTTACCTGCACCGTATTACACCTGCCCCTCAATGAGCACAATGAGACAGGAAGCTTCCAGCAAGCAGCCACTGCTGCTCCAGGGCTTTCCTGAACACTGCAGCATTTCCTTTTTCCCCTCAGGAGACACAGGCTGCCTGAGACACTCAGCATGAGTGTGTCAGGGCAGAGAAGAAGCTAGTCCACATGCATTCCCTGCTCATCACGGTCATCCTGACAGTTTGCAGTGAGGGCCAGCTTCCTGCTGCACTGCATCTGTGCACTTGTTATCATTTCAGTTTGGAGCCTGAGAGCACTTCAGAAGCTCCTTGTCTGAGCGGTGAGGACAATAAAAGGTATGCACCAAAACAATAAGCGGACAGGGGCAGTCATGCTCCTCTTGTGATTTGATGTCTTTGTTGTCTGAATGAGTTTTTGCCGCCTGTTAGTTCCCAAGAATAAGTTGACTTAGTTCCCAAGACTAATGTGGCTGATTTAATGCACGGCTGCTGACTGACACTCCTGGGGGGTAGCACGCTTCTGCTTCATTTCAGGACCGCGGCGGGCTGTTACGGGTGGCTGTGTGTAACAGTGCTGATTCCAACCTGAGCGTTTGCTGTGATGCATGGGTTGTCTACTTGAAGCTGAAGATGTTGATAGGAGTGCAACTGTGATGATATCTAAATAAAGCCATCAAGTGGAAAAAAAAGATTATCACTAGCTAGTTTTGTGTGCACTTGTGAGGACTTGAAACCACTGTGGTGATGTGGGACTGCTTTCAGAGATGTGTTAAAACTCAGTGCATCTGCTATGAGTATGACTCTACTACTAAAGCCAAACCATGGCATCTGCTAATCCAGTGTATCTAGAAGAACCCTTAGAGGGACAGAGGATTACTCTCTGCTGTTTGAAATGTGGTCTGTGTGTAGCCTTGGGAGTTTTACTGGCAAAGCTGTTGGAGGGTGTGCAGTGAGAAGCTCTACAACCCTTGTAAAATTAACAACTGAAAAAAAAAAGAAAAGGTAATACTCATTTCTCCCGACAACTATCCTGTCCCCTCAAGATGTGCAGTACTCTGTTGGTAGCCACCGTCAGCTGTCACAGCGATCTGCTAAGCCAGCACATCCATGAGTGCTGTAAATCAACAGAAATGAATGCCTGTGCTCATGGCACTAGAAACAACTCATTTCTTTCTGAGCTGAGAGAGCACTGCATGACGAACTCATGAGCACTTGTGTCTGCTAGGGCTAGCTGTGTCCCAAAGGGGGCAGCCCATTAGAAATTCTCTGTAAGCTGCCCTGCTTACATGGGGAAAGGTGAAGTCTCCTCCCTAAACAAGTTTAGCCGTGACATAAGGAAGGACAGACATGGAAAAGCTGCTGTGTTACCAGTGGTGTGCTTTGACTGGCACAGGGCACAAGCAGAAATTACCTGCATCTCCTTGCTGGTCTCCACAAAGTCCCTGTGTTGTTATGGCCATTGCAGCTGCACCAGAAGTGTTTTTGCTGCACCTTTTCAGCAGAGGATAATTTTGGGCCTGGGATAGTTCTCCTAAGGCTTTCCTTGCCTCTTCTCTCCTTTTCCTAAGCTCTCAGCTGGGCTCTGATTTTACCACAGACGGCTTGCAATCTGCAGCTGTCACAATAACTTTTGCATTGTCTGCAAATACCCATCTTCTTCATATCTCTTTGGTTAGCCAACTGCCTGCTGTGTGTGCTTTATGGATATTTCTGTTTTTCTCTTGCTCTGCTTAGCAAACATGTTTGTCCTGGCTCATGCTAACAATAGCTGTACTGAATAGCTGTAATGAAAGACATGGAGGGAAAGGCATTCAGTTCTTTTCCAGGAAACCTGTGGGTTACCCCTTGTTGGCATTTCTATAGCATTATTAGTGGCTATGAAAGTTCAGGAGAGGGAGGTGATTGTCCCCCTCTACTCTGCCCTTGTGAGACCTCACCTGGAGTACTGTGTCCAGGCCTGGGGCCCCCAGTACAGAAGGGATGTGGAGCTGTAGGAGTGGGTCCACAGGAGGGCCACCAAAATGATGAGAGGGCTGGAGCACCTCTCCTATGAGGAAAGGTTGAGGGAGTTGGATTGTTCAGCTTGGAAAAGAGAAGGCTCCGGGGAGACCTCATTGCAGCCTTCCAGTACTTGAAAGGAGCTTACAGGCAGGAGGGGGACCGACATTTTACACAGGTGGATAATGGTAGGACAAGGGGGAATGGGCTAAAAGTGAAAGAGGGGAGGTTTAGGTTGGACATCAGGAAGAAATTCTTCCTTGAGAGAGTGGTGAGGCGCTGGCACAGGCTGCCCAGAGAAGCTGTGGCTGCCCCATCCCTGGCTGTGTTCAAGGCCAGGCTGGATGGGTTCCTGGGCAGTTTGATCTAGTGATCTAGTGGCTGGCAGCCCTGTCCATGGCAGGGGGGCTGGAACTAGATGATCTCTGAGGTCTCTTCCAACCCAAGCCATTCTATGATTCTATTAAAACTCAAAGAGCTGCCTGCATTATATCTTCTGTGGGGCTTCCTCAGGCAGCATGGGCCAGACTGGCTGGGATGGCTCAGCAATGTGGTACACTTCAGCGTCCCTCTGTCAGCTGCAGAACTGTCAGCCAGAGCATGGCTTTGTACCAAGGCTGGCTCTTTCCACAGCTCTCTGCCTGGCAGACGGCTGGATATCCTGCTATGCAAGGCACCTACACCTGACAGAACTCCCTACAGATGGCCATGTGCCTCTAAGGAAGAGCAAAGCATGTGCTCTCAGGCAGAACTGTCTGCCCCACAGTTTTATTCCTGAGTTTCTCAGCTTCTTCTCCCTCATCTCCCAACCAACTCACATAAGAGCAAAGAGGAAAAGTGAAAGGCAACTATACACAATTATCTGGGAAGGGACGTTTGATAATCCAGCAGAGGTGGATATGCTAATAAAAGCATACTGACAGAAGAAATTAGGGGTATGTGGAATGTAAGGAGGAGTGGAGACAGAAAGGGAGGTGGGGCAGGAGGTGAGGGTTGAATAGGAACAGCAAGTGTTGGAGTTCCTTGTGGAACTGGCGTGAGAAGCCGTGGTAAACAGAGTTAATAGGTAAGGGCTGTGCACATGTGTATGTCTTACCTGTAAGAGAAGAATGTGATTTGAAGCACCATGGAATCACCTCTGCCTTGTACAGGTAAATAAATGCCAGGGAAAATAAAAATAATAATTTTAAATAAATAAATAGATATAAAAAGAAACTGGCATCAGGAGCAGGTTGTTCTTGTGGGTGTGACAGAGCCTGAGAGAAAACTTGGGCTCAATAACAGTATTAGTCAGCCCATGCTGAAACCTGCTGCAGATGGTATTGCATGGTGAGCTGAAAGGGCTGGTGCTCAGCTGCCAGTGGCTGGCCCAGGCAGAGGGCAGTGCTCCCTCATTCTGCCAGCCTTGCTCACAGGACACCCAGCTTAGGAACTGGGGACTCACTGGGCTCAGAGTGATTTCAGACGGTGAGTGGTTCCTGCTTCCATTCAGCAAGTGTGTGAGCCTGTGCTGTGCCTTCACCTGGCAGAAGGCATGGGAAAGAAGCTGCCCTCTGCCAAGAGCTTGTGTGTTTGTCCTTGAAAGCATCTCACCTACTAATCTCACAAGAGGATGTACTGCTTTCTTTGCCTTACTGCTTACAGCCTCTGGCTTATTTGCAGTCTATTATAAAAATATTTTTAAAAGTGCACTTTTAAAGAGAGGAAAGGCAATGGCATTGGCACGTAGGAACCCTCCATTGTGAGCATGACTGCCTGCGTTTGGTGCCTACATTTTCATATATAATGTTTAACTGTGAAAGTAACCTAGGATTTTAGGATCTCTTCTGGCACGGTTCAGTTTAGGTAAGCTCGAAGACAGCAGCGATTTATATGTGCATGGGAAACAAGTGCCAAAAGGATTCACCCTGTAACTAGGGGGACAATCAAATAGATAAATGGATAAATTTCCTTTACACACTCAAAAGTCTTCCCTGACCCTATCATTAGCAGATAGTCTCCTCCTCTATCAGGACTGGGAAGTGCTTAAAAGAAACATTATTCTTTCTCCCTTTTCCAAGCACCCTTCACCTTCTCTGCCTTTATCGCTTCCAACCTTGCCTGCTGTGGGTCACCTTTACTGGATCTATTGCCCTGTCTTGACAGCATTTTTAGGTTCTGATGATCATTTTCTCTCACAGCCTTGATAACAATTCTTCATTAGGTATGCAAGCACTTACACTCCCCTCACAAGGAGATGAAGTATCTCCTAAATGTTGAATTCTATCACGACAGTGAGATTATTAAGATATAAATATCTCCTTGGTATGAATGAGGAAGAAAAACAGACCCGCAAAGCTACACCTCAGAAAACTCACCAACACCTGTGCTATTCCAGCATACAGTAGGAAAAGAAGATGACAAAGGAAGGCTTACAGTGATTGAAACAGTGCTGGGAGTCAGTTCTGCTAACTGAAGTGGTCAGGATTGTGTGGGCCATGGTCACCTGGGTGGAAACCCATGAGGGAAATGGACAAGCTGAGGTTCCCCCCTCAACCCTGACACTTCTGCTGCATTGGAGCTCCGCAGAAACAGCTTTATTTTGAGTCAAATCAATCTCCCTTACTCCTGAGCCTTTGAAAGCTGCTTGATGAGGCACTATTCTGCCCATTCACCCATGATAGGAAAAGAATAGACAGGTGCTTAATGAGTGTTAATAAATAGTGCTTTATTTCCATGGTAACATTTATGCCATTAGGCAAAGACATTTCATCAAAGAAAGAAGCCCCTTCTGAAACAGAAGAGTGCAGCAAAGATTCATTACACTTAACTATAAGCACTTATCCGTGGCACATCCTGTGAGAGTTTTCTTGCCTCATACTTCCTTAAGACTCAAAATGAGATAGAGAGACCTCCAGAGATGATTCAGGTCAATGAAGGTGTGGGTTACACTATGGAAATTGAGTGTGTGTGTCTCTGTGAGTGCCTCCCCCTCTCTCCAGCAGCTGTGGACAGAGCAAGTGATGATCTCAGGTTACCACATATCAGCTGGGGCGACCCAGCTGAGTGGATTCTATTTCCACCTGGCATTTATCACCCATGCTCTTTAGAGTGGTGGTGTATCTTTACAGCAGCATGCTGGGCACTGCTATGGATGTCTTTCTTTTGTCTCTGAAGGGAAGTGAAGATCATGCTATCTTTTTATTTCCCTGCAGGCAAGGTTAGTGTTTGAGCAAGGCAAACATCTGCACTCTGTCTAGAGTAGGTGCTTGATGAAGAGTGTGTGAAGCTTGAAGACATCTGTTGGAAGAGTTAAGCCAGTATAATAAGGAAGTATCAGTGTAGGAACAAGTAAACAGGGAAAATAAGTAGTTCTCAGAAGTCATATTTTTATCCTGTATTGTTATTATTATCTTTTTCTGAGATTAGGGAACTCTATGCTGTGCTTCAGCATGGTCTGGGTCTTAAGAACTTGCTGTGAATTTTCAGATAAGTCTTGTGTTTTTCTCTTGGAAAGGCTTTTGGAAATGTTATCACATTCATATTAGTTTTGCAATCACGCTTTGAGAGAACAGAAAACTGTTTGAAGTGATGGCTTTGGCTTCTCAGAGGTACTGTGCTGTCATGTTCAATACCCCTCTGAGACTTCATGTGACTTGAATGTGTCACAGGACCCTGCCACTACTTTCAGAGGCTTGTCGCTTCGATGTGGGTTGGAAGTGGAGCTAAAAATGTTTGAGAAGAATATACACTGCAGTCCCTTACTGTCTGTGTTTCTAGCTTTTAATTCTTTAACTTCATGTAAATTCCTCTCAAAGCTTGTGTTACTACTACAGGACAGGATCCCTCTTAGTGTTTTTGTGTGGGGCCATGTCATTGAAGATGCATGGTGTTAAAGGACCTTTGAAGATTGACTAAGTTTCCTTACTGGAGAATGCACTTATGTGGCTCTTCTGTCAAACAGAAGATTTTTAGTTCACAATTCTTTTCACTTTCTTCACCCTGCACTGCTGATGTGACGACCCAAGTACTTTCAAATCTGGCTGAATAATAAAACAGAAATGGTTTATTTGTTGTATTTGTCAGACAGCATGAGACAAGAGATGAAGAAGGAAATGGGGTTTAAAGTCCAGCCAATTTCCATTGCTTCTGCTCCTTCATCCCCAAGAGCCTGGACTTCTCTTGCTTCTGTATGCTGATGTGACTGAGAAAGCAGTAATTTGCACTTAGCTGTGTACTTAATAGCTGCCCTCCTGTATTGCACCAACATTATGCAAGGGATCTGATAAGCAGTTAGGAAATTACATGGGCCAGATATAGCTCTTAGTAGTGGGAGTGAAACGTAAGAAGTAACTCATTTTGCTATAAAGAAACTTGTTCACTTGTGTGCTCAAAATTTTATCTTCCTTTCTTCTCTTCTTTTTTCTCCCCTTCCTTCCTCTTTCTGTCTGTAGACTGTATAACTCTACAGCAGAGTAGTTCAACTCCCCCTTACAAGTAATGCATTCAGGTTACAATTTCCCTAGAGAGGAAAGATGAAAATATATAGTATGTCAAATAATATATTTTACCTGTCATCTAAACTGTACAATTTTGTAATATCCTTTTATATTTTAAATTATCATGCATTTTAGATACTGTTCCACATATTTCAGACACTTTCTGTCTGTGACACATTATGCTAGATTGACTCATGCTGCAATAACTTCTCAGTTATTTTTATTATCTTGTAAGAAGATAAGACACATCCATTGGCTATTACTTGCCTTGCCTTGTGCTTGCTACCTGGTAGCAGTCATGGAAATAAACAATCTTATCCATAACCATGTGGCTAGAAAGAAAAATAGGAGGTGATCTAAATCAGAGAGTGTCTGTGCATCTGAAATAGTGCCATATTTAGTTTCCCATTTGCTAGGTATCCCAAAACATCTGCCCTGTAGCTATTGTGCATTCTGTGCACAATAGAACATTTACAGTCCCTTGGTCTGATTCAGCACAATTTTCTGTGAGCTTAATTTGGCCCATGAGGCCTGTCTGTGAAAAATGGGCATGTGGGGCAGGGGGAAATGACACCCAACAAAGCAACTCCAGGACTCGTGATGAATGTGGGGGACTCTTAGTCCACATGAGGCCAGCATGGTCTTATTTAGACCATGCATTTATGCATGTGAATTGCACTGAAATCACAATCATATTGAGTTGTTGATGGTGGAAGCCAGTAATTATGCTGAGTGTGATTGGCAGTGTTTTAAGATCATTCTGCACAATTAAAAGTGTTCTGACGATAGAAGGCAAAGGGAAGCAGATGCAAAAGAAGGTGCAGTTGAGCTGCCTTGTGGAAGTCTTACAAGGGGCTGAGGTAAGCTACCATCTACCGGGAGTTCATCTCTGTTGGTCTGTACGTAGGGCAGAACTCAGGCATGGGGAGAGACCCCCAGAGAGATGCAAGGTGGTAGTACCTATGCCTTTTAGGGATGCATGAGATGGAAAGTTTGCCACATCTGTACCTCTGTTTATAGCCAGACAAATGACAAAGCTGGTCTGGCCTTTTGCATATTCATTCGGTTTCCTGCTAAACTGAAATATTCATGTCTTTTAAGATTAATTGCCACAGGCAATTATAGTGTTTCAGAAGAAATAAACAGCATTTTGGCCCTTTCGCTAAGCAAACTTGAAATTCTTTTAATGTCCTAAAACTCAATTTAATTTTGTTTTGGTTTTGAAGCAAATTTCTTCATTTCATCCCATCTGAAATGTCAATAAGAAAATCTGAAGTTAAGTATTTTCGACACATGAAACTTCAGGAAGTACCCAGAACCTGCTGGAAGAACAAATTGCTGCAACATTGCTAGCCAGTCTACCATCTCAGGAAACAAAAATCAACACTACAGCTTTGGGATACTTTAGAGAGTCCAATTATACCTCTTTGATTCTTGTCCATCTACAGTTTAAACCTGGATATAAAAACTGAAGATGGTTCTGGTTTCCTGTTTATAAATAGCACATAACACATTGCTGGGTAGGCTTTAGCCATGGAGATAACAAAAGCTGTAATTTCCATTTTATACTCTTCAGAGAAAAGTAGTAGTGAACGGAGATGAGTGGATTCAGCCGGCCACAGCAACATAGCCTGGGAGATTAGACACCAGGGATGCTGATAGAGCAAGCACAGCTCTAGGGATAACAGGATGAGTAGCTTCAGCGAATCTGTTTCTATGTTTCATACAAATCTTGGCCCTGCTCTGAGATGCTTTGTAGTGGAATAAATAACTCTTCTAGGAAAGATCACACCACCTGTCAGCTTCATATGAATGCATGGCAGATGTTAACAGCCTTCAACAAATATTCAGCTCATCTGGACTATTAGAAAATTGTGTCTCTCTTCATCACTTCATTGGTCATCTTGTGCACCAGAGCTGGTGCTGGATCCTATCCTCTCCTGTCCAAAACTGGTAAAAAAATTTTTTCCCCCATGTGACATTTAGCAGACAGCTGCACTGCTTCTTAGCAATCTGTAAGTTCTTACTTAGACTATTATTCACCCAACTGAAAAATGGAAATTCAAATTGGAAGCATTTAGTTGATTTCTAAATGTGTGCCCTGAAGGAGGTTCTCTATTTAGTTGAATCTGCCAGAAAGTGAAATAACAACTCAAAGACTCCTATATAGTCTTTGTGGGCAGGTGGGCTTTAGACAGCAAGAAGATTAAACTGCCAAACCTAATGTAATGATGCATTTTTATTATATCCAAAGTAATTTTTTTAACCAGCTCCAGAATTTTACTTTCAAAGAGAATACAGCTTAGTTTAAAACTAAAATAGATTAAGTGCATCTGGGGAATAGGTACCACTGCACATCTACTCTTCTAATGTAAATTATTTTTTGCTGTTTAGGCTGGCAAAATAAAAGTGCACGTAAATATCTCTATTGATTCACATTTTTTAGTTATATAATGCACAGAGGAAGAAAAAAAGTGCTTGAGGAGACAAAATCCTGAAATAAAAATCAACGTAATGACTTGTGAGTAAGATGTCAGTAGCACTAGGAAAGGATTAGGACAGCAAAACATATTTGTCTGTTGGTTCTTTTTTTTTCAGACCCTTCTCTTGCAACATCAGATGCTAAGTTTTACTGGCTTGTGTGAAAAGGGATATCTTATGATCAGCACTACCTTAATAGACTTTATAGCTGATGTTTGTGAAACATCAAAATATGTGTGTCACTATAATTGCTTCCTAGGAGCAGTGACATTTTAAGGAAGGTGATGAGAGAGACTGTGTTATTTATCCATTGGGCTCTGAGGGTGTGATGCCAAACAGGGATCTAAGTGGTGGCGAAAAGACTTTCAGGCACTGCTGAGAGATAAGTGATGCCAACACATGGAGTGGCTTGCGTTCAGCTCCTGTGTCACTGCTGCGCTGTGAGTCTGTGCACCCCAGACTACTGTGCCAGGCTCCTGAGGCGAATGACACTGGGCGGTGATGGCCAAGGTGTGGGGAGATGGCACCCTGTGGGGCTGGCTGAGGCGTGAAGAGCGGGATGGTAAGCCTGTGTCTGTTTGCAGACTCCTTGCTCTGTTTTTCCCTCATTGACCTTTTCCAATATAGCTCTGTTCTGGGGGTCACTCTGATCAGATGGTTTTGTTGTTGTTACTATTTATTTTTTTACATGTGCCTTTTGAAATTTATTAAATGAGTTTTTATGGGAAATTAGCTTAGTTTTATATTCCAACACGAGCTGAGGCAGATATTAATTTGACAGGTGGGCCCTGCCTCTATTGATTTTATATTCCAAATATAACTGCTGCACTTTGGGGCAGGATACAGTTCACAGAAGCTGAAATGCAGTTTACATGCAAAACTGCTCTCAGGTTTGACTGTGAAGTGACAGTGGACACCCTTGTCCTCATGATTATAGTGCAGACCTTAAAAGCAATCATCCCTGAATTCTGGATCTGGGTCCATATATCTTTGTGTATCTGGACAATTGGGCTGCTGTGCTGGGGTCTACGACAGCTTTTTGCCTATGTATGCTGTAGCTAGGAAAGACAAAATAGGTTTTGAGAAGAGTTAAGTAGTCTCTGCTCACCTAGGTAAGTTAGGCATTTAGACTTTCTGTGGACTCTGCGGGGGAAGATGTACACCTTTCAGAGGCATATCAGCACATTTAACTCTAATATAATAATAAAAGGAAATGAAAGCATCAGTCTTTGGCCTGGCTATTCCAGTGGCAGAGGTGATTAACAGGGATGGAGAGTGCAGTCCATAGGTAGCTGAGGTGAGAAAAGTTGGCGTAAACTCAAAACTGCCCTTAGGGCAGATAATGCTTTGCTAGGTTTGGTCTTCTGCTCAATATTAACCCTAATTCAGTTCAGGCTTGGTATAAGAAGCCCACATCTGGCCCACAGTAATGTTCCCTCAGTACAGATGCCATTGCTTCTCAATGTTCAGTGTTGCTCAAATCCACCTTTGGATGCCAAATCCCAGCCTCACCCAAACAGCACCCCCAGGCTCTCTCATTCACTCAAACCTGACTCTAATTTCTGGCTTAGGCTGAGACTAAGATGTCCCTCCACGAAGATCCTCCAAAGCCACCCCGAGGCTTACTTTTTCACTCAGACATAACCCTAATTTCTGGCTCTCACTGGGACTACATCCCCTTCTGTGGTCCACATAACAAAGTTTCTTTCAAGAGACAAGGACTTGTCCCTTGATTTATGAGACAAAACTTCTGAAATCCAGCTTGTTCACTTTCACGAAAAGCCCCATCTGCTAGCTCAAAGTGGAGCATTGCTGTGTGTAGAGGAGGGCCAAGTATGAATCGGAAAATGTCACTTGGCTTTGTTGCGTGGTATGGGCCAATATCTGTTTGCCTGAGAAAGTGGGGAAGAAGGCGGCTGTCTTTGGCCTTTATGTCATACCCACTTTCCTCAAAAGCAGGGAATAAGCAGTGTGCTCTGCAGGGATTTCACTGCATGAATGCAACCTCCATGTGTTCAGTAATACCAGCTTTCTAGGCCTTTTGCTGGGGAAACATAAGAGAAGCTGACTCTGAAACACCATTGTGATCACTTCTTTGAGGAAGTGCCACCCATGTCAGCAAAAGTAATATAGTCCCTAATTCTCTAAGAAGTGTCTCTCTGTGAATAAAAAAGCAAAAGTTGACCATAAGAGCTGAAATCTGGAGATGAATCATTTCAGCTTTCCCTCAGACTCTGTATTTTACTGGTTCATTCTTTCAGCACCCCTAGTTTCAGCTTTTGCCATTTTTCATGCCAAGCATGAACATGCCAAGCAGCAGCATTCAAAATAAATTTACAGCTGTAATTTTTACATGGTTGTCTGTCACTATAGAAGACAGCTTGCAGGGCCTAGATTCCTTTGGTGCTTTGTCCTGCTCTGGTCTTGTTACCATAAGTATTAAAAGATGTCAGATTAGCAGATTTCCTAATTTGCAAAAATTTGCACAAATTCTAGAAAGATAAAGGAGACTGTGGTATGGGTTCTTTCTGCTGCGACTGATGTGCGAATTGCATGTTGTATTAAAAACAAAGAAGCCTGAAGAGCCTTACTAACGAAACCTGAACACACTAGTTTCCAAACAGCAATTAAGAAGGAAAAAAAAATTGAGATCTAGTGGTTTCCCAGCTGCCAAATGCTATCCAGGGGTTATTGACTATCTGATTAGAATGAAATGGAGCTGAAATGCAATTGATTCAGGAATAAACAATGCATCTACTTAGGGTGATGGCCACAGAAAGCGTGAGTGGTGAATGAGTCCCAAGTCAATTTATCAGGGGTTTCTACAGCAGTTGCTCATATATATTCAGTATCATCTCTCAGAATGCATCTTCTCTCAACTCTGTACAAAAAATGCAGCTTCCTACTCAATCTTTCTGAAATTGAAAAAGGACCTGTATATATCACAGAAAGTCACTCATTTTTATATCCTGCAAGTGCTCTACTTCGAGCAAGGAAAACAACATTAGCCTTAAAGCTAATTTGCTTACTTTCTGTGTACCTTTTGGACTACTGACTAAGGCAGCATTGTCTTGCTCTCTGAATGTTGTTTACTTACGGAACTTCCCATAATATTCTTTTCTTCCTTGTAAACAATCTGAAAGAACAGCGGGCCCATGCAGGACACTTTTTCCTTGCCTCTTAATATCCTTCCTGTCTGTAAGACATTTTTGTCTTGGGTTACCAGTGTAAAAGAGTAGCATTCTCTTCCGTATCTCCCTTCTCTATGGATGTGTCTGTAAGAAGGTGCCATAGGTGTGTTGCGTGTTGTTTAGTAGCAATAGATCATATTACCCTGTGTTTTCCCTATCTGTTCTTATCAGGAGGAGGTCTCCTTTATGCTTTGAATATATCAAGCCACAGTTGGATAACTAATTTAAAACTAATAAACTAATAACTAATAGATAACTAATAAAAGTTAATAATGACAAACATCTCTTAGTGAGGTGTTTCTTTGTTTTACATGGTCACTTACATATTTATTTTTAAATTGATCGATATTCTCATCTGCTGGCCCTTAAGATCCTGGGCTTAGTTTATGCTAATGACTGACAAGTTTTGCAGTCCATCAAGTACTAACAACATACTGTATTTCATGAAGAGTTCTGCTAGCAATCTGTATGCTCTCCCCCCAGTCTGTATTCTTTTGGAAGAACAGGAAAAATGACACTTACAATATTAGCATATCCCACTAGTTTAAAAAGAACTCTGTGCTACCCTTGTTGTTAGTAGTTTCTTCCAAGATGATAAAACAAAACAAAAATCCCAAAATGAAAAAATAAATTGCTTTTTACCTTGTATACTTTGACTTAACTTATGGATTGAGTAAGACATAGGAATTTTAAAACAATAGCAAGATCTAGATTTGCCCATAAAACAAACAAATAAAAAAAATCAAACGGAGTTTTGATAAGACAGTGATTTAGCAAAGTGAATGATAGTAGATGACAAGATAATGTTTTTCTGTTGGGTAACAAAGCAAATGTAATACACCTATAGATAGCAGAGTCAGAAATAGAAATAAGAGCTTGGCTTTGTGGCATTGAGGAGGTCAAGTAAGTTTAAGGGGTGATCTGTACACTAGAGAATTATTTTAATATAACACAGGAAAGCATGCAAATAGTTAACACCTGTAGCCAAAAAAAAATCAAACCCCAAATACAGCTTTTATTTTTTTTTTTTTTTTTNNNNTTTTTTTTTTTTTTTTTTTTCAGTTTCATTAACCACTGGAAGAATTTATACTGTTCTCTGATGTCAGCAATAACTCTTAAATTCTTTACAGGAAAAGCTTTCTAAAATATTTGTAATTCAGAAGAAAAAACCCTAAACATTATAACTTTGATAAAGGAATCACTTAATGAAATTTTACAACTTAACATATGTCAGACTCCAGATTCATAAGGCTGCTTTTAGCCTCGAAGTTTGGACTATAAAACTGCAGCCACGGAGACAGTGTGAGCTGACTTCATTCAGTCCTAAATGTTGTTCCCAGAACATTCTCAGGTCAGAGGTGATCATAAATCCAGTGAAATGGGACTCATCACACTTTGCTGTACATGTATTTTGTTGACTTTGCTTCAACAACAGGAACTACCTTACGGAACATTGCTGCTGAGCCAAAATCCAATAATTAATAATAATCATTGAGCTGTTTGCTCATAAATGATACATAAATACATTAAGTGACTTCTGAGAAACAGAAGTCATTTAATTAGGCCTGAAGATGAACCTTGGGTATTTTGTGTGTTATGAAGTCCTTCTACTTATGAAGCAGCATAAGACTGTTTCCTTGTACGTTGAAATAAATAATTTTAAAAAGAAAAACTTCTGGTACAAGGCAGAGACTTCTTAAGCATTTTTTCTTTCTGAATGACTTTTCTGGAGCCAAATGAACGAAAATGGAGGTTTTCCAAACTGAGGGGAAAAAAATCACTTTCAAATTCCAAGAATTTTAATGTTTCTGTTTTGCTCGCTTTTCATCTATGCTTAACAATATCAGAAAGAAATTCTATAGCATGGTTGCTATGGTAAAAACAGGCCTGTATCCCAACACAGAAACCTTGCACCATAATTTACTGTTTAATGTTTTTGGAGGAAAGGAAAATTTGAATAGCACATTAACACCTTCACTACCGGCAGCCTTTCATACTAATAGTGTAAGGCAGTGATTTTTCCCATTAATTAGGAAGATTTAGGGCCGTTCTTTAGTACACATCAGGTAGCCAGTTAGATACCAATAATGCTTGTCAGGCCATCTTGCTGAATGTATAAATTCAAGTACTTGAGGGCTGGTAAGAGATCTGTCTAATATTCTGTCTGGCACATTTAAGATAGGTTAAACAGGTAAAATGAAGACAAAAACAATAATGCCCAGATTATGGCTTTCCTCAAGAAAGAGATCCAAATTTATTTCTGAAATTACAGATAATTCAATGCACTCCTTAAAAACAAACAAAAGAGAACAGTATTATACTGTTTATTTACTTTAGCTCAAAGGTTAAACAAAGGCAGAATGGTTTTTGGTGCATTTTCTACTGATTGGTCTTTTCAGGCCTATGTTTTCTANAACCTGCATGGGATAACAGTACAATGAGAGCAGACTGGGACTTTGTTGCAGTGAATGGCTTTCCACTATGAGAAAAGAGATGGTCTCTGCCCTTGGATGCTTATACATCAGGGACAGTGATCAATCTTGGTGAACAAAATAAATCACCGGTGTCAGTTTCAGTACCAGGATGCTGACAGCTGATTTTGCTGGTGGTAATTTTTTTTTTTTTTTTTAATATACATATTGAGTTTGCTTAAGAAAAGCAGACTAATAATCTAAAGAGAATAATTTATAATAATTTATGCCAAATTTTCAGATTGTGTAGGTCAGCATAGCACCACTGACTGTAATGGAATGACACAAATTTCAGTTAGCTAATGAGTTCACCTCTCTCTTGTCTGGGGAGGTAATGCTTTTTGAAAAGATGGGATTAAATTTTCCCCAAGTACTTCATTTAAAATTAGTGTGAATTTGCAGGAAGAGCACAGAAGAGCATACTGGGTACCCAGGAGTGACCCGGAATTTTACCTGGGTTTAGTCCTCTGACATAAAATAACTGATTCCCTACCTTAT